>PVLC010011869.1:0-45885 GCA_004027655.1 Graphiurus murinus
CGGTACTGGGGATTGAACTCAGGGGCATTCTACCTCCGAGGTATACCCCCAGCCCTAGTTTTTATTCTTTATTTTGAAACCGAGTCTCACTAAGTTGCGGAGTGCCTCACTAGGTAGCTGAGGCTGGCCGCGAACCCGGATCCTCCAGTCTCAGCCTCCCGAATGCTGGGATTACAAGTGTGCGCCACCACGCCCGGCTTCTTCAATTACTTTTATCACTATTGTATAGTTTTTAGTTTTTACCACTGTTCTATAGTTTTATACTTTTATTAGTACATTGTAATTATATGTCATAGTAAGGTTATATGCTAGGAACATACATGCATACAACATTTGGTTTCCCTCCAGATCGAACCCTCCCTCCCCTTCCCCATACATATCATTGAGATTGGTATCGACAATTTTGTATGTGTACATAGCATTATTTAAACTGTTACCATTTTTACATCTCTATCTCCTCTCCTATTTCACATCAATCCCCTCCATTGTTCCATTGGAGTCTCAGGTCTCCTTTGTTACTTAATTTCTCTCTAGCATCCACACATGAGAGAAAACATACAACTATTTGCTTTCTGAGACTGGCTTATCTAACTTAGTATAATATTCTCCATTTCCATCTATTTTCCTGCAAATTAACATAATTTTGTTCTTCTTTATGGTTGAGTAAAATTCCACTGTGTGTATATACCACAGGTTTGTGATCCATTCATCTGTTGATGTACACCTAGGCTGGTTCTATAATTTAGCTATTGTGAATTGTGCTGCTATAAACATGGATATTCATGTACTGTTATAATATTCCGACTTCAGGTCCTTTGGAAAGATACCCAAGAGTGGTATAGCTGGGTCATATGGTGGTTCCATTCCCAGTCAGAAACCTCCACACTGATCTCCCCAGCAACTGTGCTCATTTGCAATCCCACCAACATTTTATCAGAGTCCCTATTTCTCAACATCCTCGTCAGCATTTATTAGTATTCTTGATGACTGCCATTCTAAATGAAGTTAGGTGAAATTTCAGTGTAGTTTTTTAAATTTATTGATGCATTTTAACCATACATTGTGAAGTTCAGGCTGACAGAGGTATATATGCACATGCAGCACTCATTTGAGTCCCCTTCCCCAGTTCCCACCCCACTCCCCACCTTTCCATGCTTGACGCTGTAATTGGCATTAATTAATTTGTGTATGTATATCATGTTCATTGAAGTGTTGCCCTCTTCAAGTATTTCTCGCCCCTCCCACCAGTTAGATTGATTTTCATTTCCATCATTGCTAATGATGTTGAAGATTTTTTCATATTTTTATTGATCATTTGTATTTTTTCCTTTGAGAAGTGTCTATTCAGTTCAGTTTTGTAGTTTGTACATACAGATCTTTTATCTCTGATTAAATTTGTTCATATGTATTTTATTCTTTTTGATGCTTATAAATGAAACTGTTTTACTAATTTTTTCAGACAGATCATAATATGTAGAAACACAACTGATTTTTGTATATTAGCTTTGCAGCTTCTCTGAATTCATTCATTAGCTCTAAAAGTCTTTTGGTAGAATCTCTAAAGTTTTCTCTATATAAGAGCATGCCCTCTGAAAAGAGACAAGGTAACATATCTTCCTTTTCTGTTTGGATGAGTTTAATTTCTTTTCCTTTTTCTTGCCCAATTTCTCTTGCTAGAAATATCAATACTGTAATAAACAGAAGTGACAGTGGGTACTTTTGTCTTGATTCTGGTCTTACAGAAAAAAAAAAAAAAGAGATTTTACAACTTAGTATGATGTTAGCCTGTCAATTATAGCTCTTATTATGCTGAGCTCAATTCCTTCCATACCTAATTTGTTGAAAGCTTTTATTACATCAGAGGGACTGTAAAACAGTTTTTATAATGATTATGAGGTAGAAGAAAATAACCTTGGAATGAGATGAAAAAGTAGATCTTAGTAGAGAAACAGAAAATACTGATATAAATATAAAATGCTAAATTAAAATATTAAATCAAAATGGACACTACAAAAATTAAAAACAAACCAGGCGTGGTAGCACACACTTGTAATCCCATGATTTGGGAGGCTTAGACAGGAGGATCGCAGGTTTGTGGCCAGACTCAGATACTTAGTGAGGCCCTCAGCAACTTAGTAAGACCCTGTTTCAAATTAAGGAATAAAAATTAGGTAAAAATTAGGGCTGTAGATGTAGCTCAGAGTAGAATGCCCTTGGGTTCCATCCCTAGTATCGAAAAAAAAAAAATAGAAAAAAGAAAGGAGATGTCTACCAACACATACTGTCATAATCACTTTACAGAAAAATGGCCATTTGTTAATTATTTATATACTTCAATTATACATTGCTTTTGGATGCTTAAAATCATAATTTTTTTTATCTTTTTGCTTCCTTTTCATCTAAACTATATTATAAGTAAAATCAATTAGGTAAATATGAGAACAATTTCCCAGAGAAGTTGGAGGAAAGTAAGTATAAAACAATTAAAACAAAAGTAGCATACTTTTTATATTTCTTTTTTGATGTTTATATTAAGGTATACAGCATAATCTTTTGATATGCATTTATGTAGTGAAATGATTATTATAGCCAAACAAATTAACATATCCATCATAAAGTAGTATACTTTATAATGTCTCTCTCATTGCACTAACAGGCGTTTTAAATTTCTTTTATTATATCTATCTTTGGGTAGATAATGCTAACTGATATAATTTTGTGTTAACTGACTTTCACATATTTATATTTGATTTTAATGTGAATACATATTAATATCTAAAAAGTGAACATCATCCCTTTAACTGTAGCACAGAAATATAATGTGCTCAAAGACGGAAAGATGAAAGAGGGAAATCTAGCTCACATCTCCTGTATATTTCTATAAGAAATAATTTCTTAGGCTGTACCTTAAAATCAGAAACCTGTTAGTGTCCTCTCCGTATTTCAAACCATGAGTTTTCGTTTTCTATTAAAAGCCAGCAGTATGTTTTTCTTTGAAATACTAAGTCTTTGAACTCCTTAGTAAAAAGAGGTTGTGTAAAGGTGAATTTAAAAAGAAACACACACACACACACACACACACACACACACACACACACACATACACACACAAATATATATAAAGAGGAATGCAATCAAGTGTTTTCTCAACAGCTCCTATTCTAGATTTTAGTAATTTCACCTTGGTGAAATTAAAAACAAGCAAACAAAAAACTGTTTTCAAGGGTTGTTCTTAGGGACATAAAACCTAAAATAAAAAAAAAATGAAATGCACATTGGGGTTCAAAGATCATTTTTGAGTCAGATACTTGGGATAAAAGGTTTTCCAAACTAATATGTGTCTGAAATGATAGCTATGCCATTACCCTGATTTGATGATTATGTATTGTATACATGTATTAAAATGACATATTCTACCCCATGAATGTACAATTACTGTTTCAATGTAAATATGCATACATTCATAAGTAAAAAAGAACAAAAATAAAATTATTTTCTCATATTTTTGGTATAACCTGGGCCTAGGTACTTAATCTCCCTGTTGTTTTTATTCATTAGTAAGATAGGGCTAATAATAGCTAATTCACAATATTGAGGTGAAAATTAAGGATAACATCATCTGAAGCTAGGCATCAATTATTTTATAGCTATTATAATATAGTTTATATTATGACTATGAGCTAAGACTCTGTTCTTTGGCAGTACATCATTAGCTTCTCCCAAATCAATTTTTTTTGGTGCATTGTAATCATATATCTTTATTAGGTATAAGCTGGTAGAGGCATACATGTACACATCTCTCTTTTAACCATTCCCCAGTTCCCACCCCATTCCCTCCCTCTCCCTCCTTCTCATATTCAGTTTAGTGATTGACTTTGATAGGTTTGTGAAAGTACATCATGTGCATTAGGGTGTCCCCCCAATCCCTGCCACATCACCTGCAGTTAAGTTACCTTCTTTCCTCATCTAAGGTTTCTCCTTATTTGTCTAGCATCCCTAAATCAATTTTAAATGGCCAAACAGACAGAAAAGACCATTATAAATCACACAAGAAACTAAGAAGCACAAGCAACTAAGTGATACAATTTTTTTTTTTTCAAACAGAACATTGTCCTGCCGGTCACTGCCACCACTGTCCATGAATACTGTCTGCAACTGCCAGTTATAATTCCTTTCTCACCCATCAACTAAACATCTCTGGATAAATTCATTTGTATTTTTCCTTATCTCGTACCACCAATATGCAAAAGATTAGGAAACAGAGGGAAATATTGTACAGAACATTTTATAAAAGACAAGTTAAATGGAATTCCTTAAATCACTTGTTCTACATTATTGTAGATTTATTTCTTATATTTAAGTCTGTGAAGAAAGAAATAGATGTGTGGTGTTACTGCTACCACAATTGTTAAAAAAAAATTCCCATTGCTCCAATTTCTTTCTGTTATCTGGAATAAATTCATCTCATGCAGCTAACAGTATTTCTATAAAATTTTCTTCTGACCAATCTGCTTTTAAAGAAAATAAGGTGGTCTTAAAATGATTGAAGAAATTTGTATTTCCTCTTCCCTTACCATGTAGATAAAATATTCTGTTTCTTGAGCTAGATGTTGCTTACATAGGTAGACTCAGTTTGATAAAATTCATTGAGCTTTACACTCAAGACACATGCAGGATTCTATATGCATATTATGCCTCATTTAAAAAGTTAAACATATTACGTGTAATAAGAGCAGTAATAAAGTCATATTTCTTCTCATTTTGTGATATAGCAATTATATGACCTTGACTTGGTGAAACAGAGGGAAATAAATCATGAAAATTGTTTGCACTTCTCAAACAATATTTCACAGTTTGTGTCATATAGTAAAGTAGTTCTTACATAAATAAGTTAAGAAAAAATTCCATACGCTATCCTGCAACTTGAGGATTCTTGGTTCATAGTAGCTAATAAAGAACTCGGAGATTTTTTTCAGTGAATGTATCTAGTGTGCTTTAACACAGCCTTTAAAAAGTTCTGGTGTGTTCTAAATGAGAGATGTGTGCATGTATGCCTTTACTAGCTTGCACCTAACAAAGATGTATGTTTACAATGCACCAATAAAAAAATGCTTTAAAATGTAAAAAAATAAATAAATAAATGTCAAAAATCATATGTGGCCTAAACATTGCCAATAATTAAGAAAAATACAATTTGTGCTTCAAAAACAAATTCAGGTGTGTTCTATAGAAAAAGAAATTCTTCTGTGTGTTAAAAAAGTATATAGGAAAGCAAAAATTCTGTGGTTAAATGACTCAATATGCTAAATAAAATTTAACAATTTTCTTTACTACAGAAATTCTGGAACTGAAATTCACTATCTTTTCAATGATATTGCATTTCTGTATGCAAATGAATATCATATTAACTGTTTTAAGAATACACTATTTTCTCTGCTATTATCTAAATTGAACCAGAAAAATCATACTACACAATAAAGTTTCAACCATTGCACTGAGCTATGCTAGGGGCAGATATTAGATACTTCCTGATGTTTCCACAGTTTCACTGCAAACATTAATACCCATAAATATAGAAGCAAAGAATGGATCTCTTGAATTATGCAGCAGGAACTTACAAGATGAGTGTTTCTTGGGAGACATTATTTTTAGAGCATCTGACCCTTCCCATGAAACAGCTCTAAAAATGACATTTTCAGCACCTCTGACATTCACCAAATCTCACTTGGAGTCATGCAGCTAGTAGTTTTTGCATACTACGAATTTAAATAACAATAAGGTCAGAATAGGACATAAGGAAAAAAAGAAAAATGCATTTGCTGACCTCAGTCACTGGAACAAGAAATTTGATGAAACTATCTAAATTTAAGAATTATCTTTGAAAACTGAAGATTTCTATGCAATTACCTTACCAAAATACACATCTGAAAGTGAGTTTATGTGAAATGCATAGGATTCATAAATATGTAATAGATATAGGAAAAGAAGCTGTTTATGGTTATAATAAAACCAAAGACACACAATAGCCATTCTATAATGAAGACTTGATTCGGACTTACCTTTATGTGTTGATACAGTAGTAAATATAGTTAAACTAATTAATACAGCAATATTCATCTGGTATTTTTGAAGTTATCTTATTGAAAAGTGGTAAAAATAGAACATTCAATTGATAAAAAGAAGCTATACTTCTTTAAAAATAATTTTGTATGGTTTGAATTTGAAATATTTTAAGCATTTTGATGTAGGATAGAAGAAATAAGTAGGTAGAAAGGAGAAAAATGGGAAGAAGGAAAAGTAAAATATCACTTTAATATAAAAAACCTGGAACTGAAGCACTTTAGCCTCTACTCCACAAACCGGTTCTCTTTCCCAGAAATGACTCTCCCAAATTCCTGGAAAATCTATATAATTGCTCTATACCTTGATAATGATAATTTAGGACAGTTTCCAGCTTATCTGTCAATCAGCTAATGAGGACTCCAATCATCCTAAGGACCCTAAGGTTGACCAGACCACCAGGAAGCACCTCAGGACTACTGGACTGAGATCATCCACCCTAGAGCCGACCAACCGGACTACTTGACCACCATAAACCGCCTAGGGGACTACTGGACTGAGATCATCCTCACATACCTCTTCTAGCCCGCCCCTCACAAAAGTCCCCTATAAGAAGATAGCCCTGAACTCCCCAAAATGCCCTTCCTCATCTTGAGATGGCCCACATTCTCTCTTGAATGTGTATTTCTTCCTTTTTTTCCCTTTTCCCCAAATAAACCTCTGTCCATATTTCTGACTGGCGCGTGCTAAAATTCTTTTCCATCACATTAGCCAAGAACCCTGCAGATCCTGAGTTCCTGAGCTGAAGACTCACCCCAACAGTTTCACCTGTTATGAAAATAAATTTAAAAATAAATAAGTACCCAAATAATGCATCAATTTGGTAGTGTACCCACTCCAAAATTTGTTCAACATAATTTTAAAACACAGCATTTTAACTGGCATTATTACTAGGACATGTCTGAAGGATAAGCCAAATCACCAAAGAAATTTAAAATGGAATTAAATAGCTATATTAGTAAAAAAATATTGATATTGAGTATATATATATATATATATATATATATATATGTAGAAAATACAGGCAATAACAATATAACAGAACTACAAATATCATGTCCAAAAATTAAGTGAAATTCCAAAAATCTTTCTTTGAAATTAGAAACATCAGTATATACTCATATTAACCTTTTAAAAATCATATTTCCTAGTTCTGTTCATTGAGAAGTTATTAAAGCAATAACACAGAGACAATAAAACTCTAGAACCAAAATTTTAGTACCCACATACCATTCCTCACTAGAATAAGCATGCTTTTTTGATAAATAACTATTTTCAGAGCTGGGAGAAGGAAATGTATAAGATGAGCATGAATTTTAATGTGTTGCCCAAGAAAGCCAAGAAGCTATCAAAATACTGCTGAGGTCAATTTAAAAAGCTACAGGACTCAACTTGAAGCAGCTGTCAACAGTTAAAGATAAAACAATTGGGGCACCAGAAAGAATAATGATTGCAATAAAGTCAAATATAAAACAAATCTGTGCATTCATGATAAATTTTAAACAATACTTGTGGATCACCGTTGAATAGATTTGCCAGGTTTCCCCTGATCATTGCCAGGTTATGACTGTTGTCATAGAATCATTATGAGTATCAGCTCTTTTACCCAAGAAGTCCATAGTTTGGAAGTGAAATTATATAGTTACCTTACTCATGCCATGAATTGGCAAGTAAAAGAAAAGAAATTATGCTTCATAACATAAAACTGTTTCAGCATAGTCAAACACTTGATATGGTTCATTTTCTCTATAGAAGTCCAAATTATAAGGCAAAATGAATGATAGAACCATAAAACATCATGTTATATCTTAATTAAACAATAGATTAAGATAACAGTTCTCAGATGCTATGAAAAGTACATGAATGTTGCTAGTGAACCTAGTAATGGATGGATGGGCTCATAGCTGCTGAAAACATTGATCTGAGGAAAACCAGATCATATGTACTCTCAAGGTAATATTTAAAAATACATCATGCCATCTAGAAACTATTCTTGTCAAATTTTAAACCTGAATGTGAAAGCCTATAGATTCATTTACAAGAAATATAAAGGGAAAAAAAGGCATGACAAACAATCTCAAGAGAAAGTAATCAAATATAGATTGTAGGAATTGCTACAGATTGATTAGCATTATTCCTTAAATAAAGTAATGGCTTACAAAAATGTACATGTACATGTGTGAGAACTATTAAGATATTTGAGAGACATATCTAAAAAATCCAGAATATTTGTAAACTAAATAAAATTCTTGTCATGTGTGGTGGCACACGCCTGTAATCCTAGTACTTGGCAGGATGAGACAGGAGGATCACAGGTGCAAGGCCAGGCTTGGCATCCTCATGAGACCCTGTTTCAAACTAAAAAATAAAAGTAGGGCTAAAGGTGTAGCTCAGAGGAAGAATACCTTTGGGTTCCAGCCTCAGTCACAAAAAATGAAGGGTCATATGTTTTCTCTCATATATGGAAGCTAGAGAGTAATCCAGATACAAGAGAGACTTTAGATAATAGTAGAGAAAACCCAGTGGAGCAAGGAAGGTGGTCTAGTGGATGGGTGGGGGAAAGGAGGAGTCAATGAAGGAAACACTTCCACTGACATTATGTAACTACATGAGAATACCAATGCCAATCTCAGCACCTTGTATGGGGAAGGGAAGAGTGGGGAGGGAGGCAAGGAAAAGCCCACCAAGTGTGGTGTGCATATATGTCACTATCATTGTGAACTACATTATGATGTGAAGCTATAATGCACCAATAAAAGTATATAAAAAGGGAAAAGGTCAATAGAAATCACCCAATTTAAGTACAATCAGAAAAAAAATTGGGGGGAGGGAGGGGAAAGCAGAACAAAGCAAATAACACAATATATGTGTAACTGATATCCCAAAAGGAGAAAAAAAAAGTTCAAGGAAAAAGAAATGTTTGAAGAAATAACACGATACAACAAATTTAATGAAAGAGAACAAATCTCAGATGCAGAAATTCAGAGAAAACCAAGCAAATGAGAGAAAAGAAAAACCCCAAACCCTAAGCATATGCATATTCATACTGCCAAAAACAAAAGACAAAGAGAAAATATCAGGAAACAGGAGAATCTCAAGTTTGAGGTCAGCCTCAGCAACTTAGCAAGGCCCCTTAACAACTCAGTGAGATCCTGTTCCAAAATAAAAATAAAATAAAAAATTAGAAAGGATTGTGGGCTTATCTTAAAAGTAGAAAGCCTGTGGGTTCAATCTCCATTACACACACACACACACACACACACACACACACACACACACACACACGTACTTCAAAACAACAGAATGTAAAGACTATATACAGTCTTGCATAGGAAACTAGCTTGACCAATTTCTTGCTGTGTGATCAATACTTGACTTAACCCTTCCTCAAACTTAGTTTTCTCATTTATATTGTATATCAATTAGATGAACTGGATTACATAGCTTTGCAGGGCCCTGAATCTTAGCAATTCTCTTATTTTGTTTCTTTAATGCTGTCTATTTGGCTATAACTTTGACTTAGTGAATTTTCTTTTATGCTTCTTGTTTTTACTTTAAGATAGAATTTAAGGTAAGATATCAAAAATATCAGGTTATTAACATCTTTCTCAGTTACCTAATTAAAACTAATGTATTACCTCTCTCTAGGTTGGTATTGAACCTGGAACTGCGAGCTGAGAAATGAGACAGACAAAAGTTTTCTGCTAATGCCAACTGTATTCTCCAACCTGCAAGCTTTTATAGCCAGCAGACCCCGAGGTTATTCACGGTGACAAACTACGTGACAGCCCTAAGCACATAGCACAATTGATTATTCACAGAAGAAACTAAATCAAGGTCTAAACGAAATCTATCTACTTACAAAGAACATTCATATTTCTTGGGCTATACAAAATCAGAACATTCTGGTTTGGCGGGAACAGGAGAACACAGTCAAGTTTACATCTGGATACAGGACACACTGAGTGAAAGACCTTGTCTTTCTTCTTGGAATTTTCTCACAAGACTTATTGTATTCCTTTCACAAGATGTTTCCAATGGCCCGTGCTCTGACACTAATGGAATAATATTACAATTCAAGGACCAGAATAACCTAACATAGTAGATTCATCCAACTAATGCATAGCTATATTATTTATTGATAACTAAGAGAATCCTCAAAGCTAGCACTTTTCTGATAGAAACATGAGAAAAATATTTTTTATGAGAACATCCTACTTAAACTTCTGTGTAACCAATTGTTTTCCTTGGTGTTTGTTTCATTTTACCTGTGAAACGGCTATTTTCATTGCTTTAGATATGTGCTTTTAAAGATAACAAACTTAAATTGCATATAATTGTCAGTTATATAACTGGCTAAAAAAAGAAAATTTCGGTAAATTCTCATTTTCTTTTCTGCAAATGATGCAATCTGTCTTGTTAACTGAATTCATTAAATGTATCAGTTTCACAGTAGGGCAAATATTACTATTGTTTTGGGCAGTATTAAGCAAAGCATTATGAAAACTGAATATATTTAGAAAAACTAAAATATTTTTAGATTCAAACAAGAGGTATATTAAAATATTATGTAGGGCATTTTGTATAATTATTTTTCTAAATTTTCTTAAATTTCTTAAGAACTAACCTAAATAAGTATCATACCATAAAAGTTAGGTAAAATTATTTGAAGTGAAGTCTTATATTTAAACTTATATAAGAAGTTTTTCTTTGCTTTGTTATCTGTAGAAGTCCTACATCATTTTCTGGAAATCATAGTAAAGAGACATCTGTGCCACACGCACACACACATATTTTACACAATTTGAGTATCTCTTATACATGTAATTTTCTTGAGTCAATTTTCAAATATCTAAAATACACTTGGTTAATTCTTGTATGTTTGATTTCTTCAATGTGTGTACTTAAGAACTCTATAAGAATTATACACACTTTAAAATTATGTAAAAAAGAAATTCGGTAGAAAGAAATGTTTGACAAATCATTACATTTTGACATTACATACACACATATTTCCATATATATATTGGAAATTTGGATTGTTTCCATTTTTTTTTTTTTTTTTTTTGCTGTACTGGGGATTGAACTCGGGGTATTCTACCTCCAAGCTACACCCCCAGCCCTATTTTTTATTCTTTATTTTGAAACAGGGCTCATGAGGTAGCTGAGGCTGGCCACAAACCCGGATCCTCCAGTCTCAGCCTCCCAAATGCTGGGATTGATTGTTTCCATTTTTAAACAGTGGTTTATAAATTGTATGTCAAGTGCCAGAAAATGATAAATATTTTATACATTTTTTAATTCTTAAAAAAAAACTCTCAGGTTGGTTTACTTTTATTACCATAGGAAGAAAAATTGAGTAATAAAGACTTATGAAACTCATACAAATTTGAGCAATAAGTGGTAGATACAAGATTTTTATTCAATGTTGGATTTGTATGGGATAAAAATATATAAGATGGACTCATCTATTTGAATGTACTTCACTGAATTATGAACTATATCTGTACTCATTTTTAAATGTTTTAAGTTATATACATGTCATATAGGCAAGCCTGTATGGAATCATGCTAAATTTTACCTAATGAATCATTTTAGATTCATGATCTAAACTCTAATAGAAATATCCAAATAACTCTTTACATACTGGATAAATCCAATGAATAGAAAGTCTATCTGTAAAAAAAAATAAACATAAAAAGGATAAAATCTTTTCAAAAAATTTCACTAATAATGACAAAAAAAAGGAGGCTAAGAGGTCTAATGTGGTTAAGATGCGCAATCCTAGTACATGGGAAGCTGAGATAGGAGGATTGCAGGTTCGCAGCCAGCCTCAGCTACTTAGTGAGGACCTCTGCAACTAAGTGAGACCTTGTTTCAAAATGAAGAATAAAATTAGGGCTGAGGTGTAGCTCAGAGGTACAATGCCCCTGAGTTCAATCCCCAGTACTGGAAAAAAAAATAGATGTGTAAACAAAAACATTCTAAATTAAAGGATCAGGGGGTCTTCTCATAATGGAGACTGAAAAATTGTGTAATAACTAACCACTTCTACTGAGGCCTCTGCAGCTGTCTGGAGACCAAGCTAGCCTTTTATTTAAATCTCTTTATAGTCACTTTTAAGAAGCATTGCTTCAAAAATAGCAATTCTTTTTCAGCAAATTAGCCAATGAGGTTCCTGAAGTACTTTTTCTCAATCTGTCTCAGAGAAATTAAATCTTCCGCTTCATTCATAGTAATTTGAGCCCCATAATGGTCATTACTTTAAAAAATCAATCAAGATAGGAAGGCAGGATCCAATTCTCTTTCATGCACTAGGAGTCCAGCTGCACAGAGTTCCATCCACAACACAAGTGCCACTTCACAACAGTACAGCATCAAGGTCAAATTTCTTAATGGTGGCTTACCTTGTCTTCAGCTATATCAGAAACTATCCCAAATGTGGAAAAAAAAAAGTCTTTCTCAAAGTTGACTTTAAAAATGGATTTCTTTTACTTTAAAAATGGATTTATTTTATTCTTTGGGAAACTACACATAAAATGCCTTACTCTTGGAATATGGTGTTATAAATATTAACATATTATATGTATGTTCAACATAATTCAGTCAATGGTTAAAAAATGGGCTAGTCTTTAAATATAACATACTTGGCTACACATAGTGAGCTTCTCTTTAAAAATGGTTATTTCGTGGTTTTATAATAGAACTTTCAAAAAAAGTTTCATCATTGATTTGTAAGATGAGAAAACCTATCCTTAGAATTTTGCCAGCAGAAAGCAAATTCTACATTTATGTGTATCTATTTAGTGCTAGCTAATAATAAAATAGTAACCTAATATTAGGAATTTGTATATTTTCCAAAAATTGATTTTTAAGATTAGTTACATTTAGTTTTAAATGTCTTCTTTTAAAAAGAAGTACTTCACAAAAGTCAAATCACTTCAGCATTCTCCACACTGTCCATCTGTGAGGAGTTTATCTGACATTGGTGACAACTATATATTTATCACAATCCATTAATGACACAGCTCACTTGACATGTATTACTTTGAGGATTCACTCAGGATTATAGAAAATAACCCAAAATAAAAGAAAATGTCAATTCAGCTAACTTTGAAATGCCTCACATCCTCACTTTATCTCTACTCAAAACTTCTGTTTCCTTTTTATCTATTTTAATTATATTTTTCCTCTAGATCATTGAAATTTCAGTTTCCCCATGTGATATTACCAACTCAAAAGAATCTTTCTTGGTTTCATGGGCTATTCTGTTCATTTTGCATGAATATGCTGTAACCCATCCAGCTATTTCTTCTATTCTCTCTCTTAATTCTACAGGTATATATGATAAAAGTTATAATACTTTCATTTTAGTCATCTGTTTCTCCCATCTTTTTTTTTCTCCTCTTCTATATCCTGTGGTTTGGGTTCATGTAAGTACTAGGCTTTATCTGTAGTTGTATAGTGATAGCTTCTAGTGTATTTTTTTCATATTTGGAAATAAATATTTTTTATAAGTAAAATGATTTAACATATTGGATTTATGCTAAAGTCAAGAGGCCTAAAAGTTAGCCATTGAGTTATCACTTGTCAATAATTAAATTGAAATCTAAAACTCTTGAATTAAGAGACTATATGACCACAGTAAGAAAATTCTATTTCTTTGGCACTTTTAGAGAATAAGAGGAGATATGAGAAAGAAAGAAATTTAGTATAGTTTGTAGCAGAAACTAATTTGAAAAATTTTCATAAACTTTCTTGGTTGTTCTGTGACAGCCTGGTACGTTGGTACATGGTTAGTGTTCTCTTGCATACTCATATAAATGTAAATGCAGAAACTCAGATGTTACCAAGTAGAAGAGGTGTTTAGCAGTGCTGGAGATCAAAGAAAGGATCTTGTGTAATAGCCTAGGTTGTTTTAATTATATAATGTCTCTTTTTTCACTCTGCTCTTATAGCATCAATATTATGAATATAAAGTGATTGTGACTATAAAAAAAAGCACTTTTCCATGTAAAAAATTAAACATTGGCAGAGCTCAATGGAAAGCATTTCGTTCAACTCAATCTATGCATTAAATATGGCAAATATTTGTAAGAAATATTGTTCTGATAAATAATAATTCTAACACATAGCCAATTTCATTGAAGTGTATCTTGAAATGCCTAGAAAAAAAACTGAGAACCTGGATAAAGAAAAATAAGAGACATTTTTTGATAATCTAGATATCTGGATAACATAAAGAATATCTAGAACGGCAAATAATTCAAAATCAACCGATTGCCATGAGCAAAGTTCAACTCAGAGCAGTATTCTATTTCCTGAAACCACAGAGTTAGTTTGCCAGTCAGTTGTTTAAGATTTTGATTTTCATTTGTTTTGAAGCTCAATTCAATCCGATCAGTTTGAATCCAGTCAATAGTGCCTATAGAACACTCTGTAAAGTAACTGCAGAAGCTATTTAAATGTAGTCTCTCAATCAATCACATTCTTATTTCCAGATAATTGACAAATATCAGGCTCTGGATTCATACTTTATATAAATACCCTACTCTTGTGGGTCTCACATGCTGTAGTAGCAAAATTAGAGGAAGATGGAATGTCACAAAAATATTCATGGAAAATTATGTTATTAAAAAGGGTTACGGAAAATAGAGCAGGGTAAGGCAGTAGAGGTAGTCAGGAAAATCTTCTAAAAAGAACATTTTCGATTGTCAGAGAACTGGTCCTATGTTTTCTTTTAGTAATTGCAATCAGGGAAATGCAAAACAAAACAACACTGAGATTCCATCTAACTCCAGTTAGAATGGCAATCATCAAAAATACAAACAACAATAAATGCTGGCAAGCGGGGAGAAGTAGAAACTCTTATGCATTCTTCATGAGATCGTAAATTAGTACAACTACTATGACGATCATATGGAGGTTCCTCAAAAAACTAGGAATGGAACCATCATGACCCAGATATACCACTCCTCAGTATCTTTCCAAAAGTATTAAAGTCAGAATACTATAGAGATACATGCATACCCATGTTTATACAGCATAATTCATAATAGCCAAATTATGGAACCAACCTAGATATATATCAACAGATAAATAAATAAATAAAATATGGTATATATAACACAATGGAATTTGACTTGGCCATAAAGAAGATAACATTATGTCATTTGCAGGAAAGTGAATGGAACTGGAGAATATTGTACTGAGATCAGCTAGTCTCAGAAAGTAATGGATTATATGTTTTCTCTAAAATGGGAAAGGTATAGAAAAAAAGGGAACAAAAGGGACTTTTGATAAATAAGAGGAGAGAGATCAGTAGAATTGTGGGAGGGGATTGGGAGAGAGGTGAAGAGATGAAAAAGGAGGTACAAGGAAGAAAACAGTTCAAATAATGTTATGTCCATATATGAAGGTATCAGTACCAATTTCACTAACATGTACAGGGAGGAAGAAAAGGGTGGGGGCACAGTGGGATGTGGAAGTAAATACCCTAAGTGATGTATGTTTCTTTCTTTTTTTTTTTTTTTTTTTTTTTTTTTTTTGCGGTACTAGGGATTGAACTCAGGGGCATTCCACCTCCGAGCTACACCCCTAGCCCTATTTTTTTTTTATTCTTTATTTTGAAACAGGGTCTCACTAAGTCGTGGAGAGCCTCACTAGGTAGCTGAGGCTGGCTGCGAACCTGGATCCTCTGGTCTCAACCTCCCAAATGCTGGGATTACAAGCGTGCGCCACCACGCCCAGCTAGTGATGTATGTTTCTATGTTTGCATCACATTGAACTTCACTATGATGTATAGTTACAATGCACCAATGAACAAAGCAGAATTTTAGGAGAAAGTCAAACCCAGTGAGGAGGTGAAACCTACTTACATTCAGGGAAAGAGGATAACAGGCTAAAATAAATGCACAAAGGCCCTAAGAAAGGTCAGTATGAAAATGATAAGAATAAAATAAATGAGACGGAGAGTCCTTTATCTCATACTTTGATGTATGATTTATGAATAAGGAGAACAGTAGGTAGCAATAGGTCACAGTAAAGAAATGTATTTTGTTCCCACTTACAAATTCTGGCTTTCCTAAAAAGTTAAATTTTGCTTTTAAAAAATATACTTTTATTGATGCATTGTAGTTTGACATCATAATGTAGTTCAGAGTGGTAGAAACATGCATGCACACAGCAGCTGATGAACTTTCCCCCCTCCCTCCTTACTTCCTTTCCTTCCCTAGATATGATATTGAGATTGGCATTGATATTTTCCCATAAGTACACAACATCAATGGAAATGTTTACTTCATTAATTCTTCCCCACAAACACCCTCCTGTAGGCCCCCTCCATCACTCCATTGGGGTTTTTCCTCCATTATCTGAAGACCGTCTTGTATCCCAATTACTCCATAGCTTCCACATATGAGAGAAAATCTATGACCCTTCATGTTCCATGACTGGCTAATCTCACTTGACATAATCTTCTCTAGGTCCATTCATTTTCCTACAAGTGACAATTTTGTTCTTTATTGTTGAGTAAAATTTCACTGTGTGTATATCCCATAATTTTCAACTCATTCATCTGTTGATGG
Source organism: Graphiurus murinus (assembly GCA_004027655.1). Lineage (NCBI taxonomy): Eukaryota > Metazoa > Chordata > Mammalia > Rodentia > Gliridae > Graphiurus > Graphiurus murinus. The sequence continues at coordinate 16,707 of PVLC010011869.1, forward strand.
ACACCTAGGTTGGTTCTATGATTCAGCTGTTGTAAATTGTTCTGCTATAAACTTGGATATGCATGTATCACTATAATATTCTGATTTAAGTCACATTAGCAAGATACCCAGGAGTGGTATAAATGGATTGTATGATGAATCCAAAAAGTTAAATTTCTAAAATTAATTTTTATTTCAATTTGTGTGTTTAAAATCTTTTTACTTATGCCTAGAAAGTCATTATGATAACTAAAATTTCCTCAGAAATTATGTAATGACTCAACTATTAGCATATATTGAATTAATTTTAACTAGTGGATTGTAGAAATAACATTAAAATGGTATGATGTTACAGATAACTGGAATATTGGCTGATTTAATTTGCACTTAAAGCTTTACTTAACATCCACACTTAAATAAATAATATTTTTTGTTTATATGTTTCATCTAGAACAAGATATGGTCTCTTTATAAAACAGAATGAGACATTCTCTAATAGCCTCCTAAAATATGATGAAATTGTTTTATTTTAAATAGTTTCTGTATTCAAAACTCTTTATATCTGTGTCTTTACCTATAAGACAAATTAATTTCAACTGCATTGTGATCAATTTATGTAAACAACACCATGTTCTTAGATTACATGTAAATCTTTCCAAGGCATCCATCATACAGTACATGAAAAATTATGTCTGTTTTAATTTCAAGATTGTTGATATTCAGTTTGGAGAACTAAAACTAAAAATAAGAGTTTCTTCTGTGTGTGTGTGTGTGTGTGTGTGTGTGTGTGTGTGTGTGTGTGTGTGTTGCTAGAAGTTGAACCCAGAGGCATTCTACCTCCAAGCTATACCCCTAGTCCTACTTTATTTTTTATTTTGAAACAGGTTCTAAGTTGAAGGGCCTCTAAAAATTGTTGAAGCTGGCCTTAAGCCTGCAATCCTTCTGTCTCAGCCTCCCAATGACTGGGATTACAGGTGTATGCTACCATGCCCCGCTATTTCACTTTAATTTTTAATTAATCCAAAAATAATCAGAAAATAGTAAGAAAACTGGAGTTAATTTAGCTTTTTTCTAAAGTAGTAGTAAAAATAATGAATCCTGTCAGTAGAATATGATTTACTATAAAAATGTCCATGTTTTATCTTATTTTATTAGGATATACTAAACAAAAAAATGACAAACAAATGTTATTTGTTCATATTTTTACCTTTTAGATTTGTGTGTTCATTATATTTATCAATTTTTATCTCATTTCTCTGAAAGGGAAAATGCATATCTTTCCAAAGGAATTGAAGTCAGAATATTATTGTGATACTGTGCACCCATATTTATTGCAGTACAATTCAAAATAACTAAATAATGGAACCAAACTAGTGTCCTTCAGTAAATGAATGGGTTACAAACTGTGGTATATACAAAGATATATATATATATATATGAAAAAAATTATGTCACTTGCAGAAAAATGGATGGAACTAGAGAATCTTATGCAGAGATTAATTAGCCAGTCTCAGAAAGTAAAAGTGAAAGTGAAGGCTCATATGTTTTCTCACATATGTGGAAGCTAGAAAGAAACTGGGAAACTAGAGACTTCAAATAAATGAGAAGAGAAGCCAATAGAATAGTAAAAGTGGGTTTGGGGAAGGAGTTGGGTTGGGGAGGGAGTACCCTTGATGAAGGAAAAGCTCAATTGTATGTACCTTTGGAAAGCCATCAGTACCAATTTCAGTATTATGAGAGGGATGAGGGAGGGAACCAGGCAGGATCTGGAGGGAAATGCACTTGGTTCTATGTGTCTATCACACTAAGTCTCAATATGATGTTTAGTTACAATGCTCCAATAAAAGTATATCTTAAAATGTGGATAAAATGAAAAGTGAGGTTTAGGGATAGAGCTTAGTGGTAGAAGTATTCTCTAGCATGCTGAAAGTCATGAATGTAATCTCCAGCACTGAGGGAAAAAAATTGAGAAGTGGTTAAAAGTTTTTTTGTTGTTGTTGTTGTTTTTTATTGTCAACAAACAGATGGATCTTCAGATGAATGGGAATGAACCTACCATATGATCCAGCAATACCACTTCTGGGTATCTACCCAAAAGAATGGAAACCAAACTATCAGACCCATGCATGTGTATCTATGTTTATAGCTGCACAATTCACAATAGCCAAACTATGGAAGCAGCCAAGATGTCCATCGACCGATGAATGGATTACAAAACTATGGTACATGTACACAATGGAATTTTACTCAGCCATAAAGAAGAACAAAATCATGTTATTTACAGGGAAAGGGAATGCAGCTGGAAAACATTATATTAAGTGAGATTAGCCAGTCACAAAGAGTAAAGAAGCATATGTTCTCTCTAATATGCAGATGCTAGGGAGAAGATGGGGCATAAGAGGGTCTCCAGATGAAAAAGGAGAGACCCTCCATAAGCAAAGAAGCTGATTTAATCGAAGGGGATGGACAGTGGGGGGACGACACCCTAATGCAAGGTCACTCACTAAACTGAACTTGAGAGGGAGGGGAGGGGGGGGAGCAGCGTGGGAATTTGGGGAAGGGGTCAAATGAGAAATATGTGCACATATGTCGTTATCAATTTGTACCTAACAAAGATGTATGCTTACAATGCATGAATTATTACAGTAAAAAAAGAAACAGATGGAATTTGGTGAAGATAGTTTTATTATTCTTCATTTAATAAGTTTTTCTCTTAAAATTTAATATTAAATAAAAAATGGATTATTATCCTCAGTGGGGTTTATGAGGCTTAATATTCTATTGGGGAAATATATTTGCTATGGTATAAGGAAAGTGACCACACGTGTATATATATATATACACGTATATATATATATATACTTCTGACACTTAGCTGATTCTTTGTAATAGGTTATTCTTTCTGTCATCTTCTTCTTTAGACCTTACCGAAGATGGTGCATTTTTTTTTTCTCTCTTATGACTTCAAATAGTGCCCAAATAAAAAAATAGTACTGGGGGACAGAGGTGTAGCTCAGTGGTGTAGCACTTGCCAAGCATGCAAGAAGTCCTGGATCCCAAGCACTGCAAGAAGACAAAACCAACCAACAAACAACAGAACTTCTTGAGACTATTACTATGACAGGAACACAGCAGAATTTTCCTTCAAGTCCATTCCTAAAGAACATCTTTAGGAAGAGACTTTTCAAATCATTCCATAAAATAAGAATTCCTCCCTAACTCTAAATACCTGTTCTCCTTCCATGGTTTGTTTCCATCTTGTGTTTGTTTGTTTTTGTTTTGTTTTGTCTTTTTTGTTGTTTTTGTCAATTTTTAATATTTATTACCATATGGTATACCATACACATTGTTATTGCTTTGCTTACTGTTTAGGCTGCTATAACAAAATGCTGTAAATTGAATAGCTTGTAAAAAAAATAAAAGAGAAATTTGTTTCTCTAAAATCTAGAATATAGAACATTCAAGATCAACAAATGCATGTCTAATGAGGGTTCTCTTCCTGGTTCCTAGACAGTAATTTCTTCTCCCTGTGTTCTCTATGGTGGAAGGGGAAAGGCCGGCTTCTGAGTCCTGTTTTTTATGGTCTCTAAACCTAATCACCTCTCAAGCCCCGTACCTAAATACAATTATCTTTGGATTGAAGATTGCAAAAAGTGAATTTGAAGGGGATAAAAACATTTAGATCTAAGCATGTAGATCCACTTTCCTCAACATTAATAATAACATCCAAGACTCAATAAATGGTTATGGAACTAATAAGTGAATAAACAGGGAAGCAAAAAATTACATGCAATATAAGAAACAATATCAAGTAGGAGATTTTAAAGTAGCTACTTCTAATTATACTTTTATATGCTTCTGCCACCTTCACACTGATCCTGATGATTTCTTAATTTTGAAGATCTTTGTAGCTTCTATTCAGAGTCCTGATGCAATTATTAAATAGAAAATAAAATTGAAGGTAATTATTATTTAAATAAGATCAAACATAATCCCTAAAAACATAACATAATCCCTAACATAATCCCTAAAAACTTATAAACTATTACAAAATGTTTATAGGACATCAAGATTGTGCATGCAATAATTAAACATATTCTAGTTTTGTCATTTTCTAAGCTGTCATTATCCAATACTGCATTCTGCAACAACAAATATGTCCAGTATTTGTGCTGTACCACATAGCAGACACCAGGCAAATGTGGTTACTGGATTCATTAAACATGGTTGGTGAAATGAAAGAAATTAGTTTTAAATTTTATTTAACTGTAATTTAAATTTTTCTATATGGGAATAGTGTTTATTATATTGGGCAAATAGTTTTAAACAAGTCCCCTTTTTCATGTTCAGAATAGTAAAGCAAGTAATGCAAAACTAATAAGGAAGTGTTTAAAATAATTAAAAAGTCAGGTTTAGCAATAATACTTCTCTGTAAAATTTTTATGGAAAAATTTTAACACTTTCTTGAAAACTATTTTGATGAGTGTTGCTTGTCTGATTTTATTAAAATATATAATGTCATATACACCTATGAATAGCTGAAACAGTCATTCATATGAGGGGTAAAATTTTGTGAAATATAATTTATTAAATCATGCCTAATACTCCAAATCTAAGATTTGGAGTCAGAATATAAAATAAAAGTGTGGTTCTACAACAATGATATTTTTAATTACCTGCTATAGGATATTATGAATAAGCAGATATCTTTATTCTTTCTGGGATTTTTATGATTTTTCATCATTTGATTTTTAGTTTTACCTGAATTTAGAATGAAATCAGCATTGATTTGGCATGTTTTAGTAGAGTTAAAAGGTTATATATAACTGTTGCTGGTTTTATTTTTAGTTGTACAGATATTTTTCAACTTTCCTATATGTATTAAGTGGAGTCGTCCTGGAATGACAATGTTTTAGGGATACTTGCATTATGTATGAAGTATATGAAAATAAATACTGCAAATAATCTATTGGTTTGATTCTTTTTAATGTTAAAAATAAATGCCCAAAAATAAAAACAAAGAAATTATGACCTACACGATTTTGCTTCCATATAATAGAAAATAGGAAGTAGTAACTTGCTTTCTGACTTGAAATCTGTTGGTCAACACTTTCACTACACTTTCTTCCTTTCTATCAGGCCTAAGTCTGGAAACTCCAGTTGTGAAAATAATAAAATTGTATATAAAGGATTAAAAGATAATAAGGGACAAAATTCCCAAATTACAAAGTTGACATATTTGTAGGAAACTTTTAAACCAAAGAAACATTGTTATAACTACTATAAAATTCTAGTAAAGTAGAAAATTAAAAATAGTTTATAAAAGTTGATATCTTTTCTGCAGATAATAATAACCAACAGGAAGTACACTGAAAAAAATCAAGGTGAAAATAGCAAAACTACAAAATAGTTACTAGTTATAGCAGTACATTTTTAAATACCTTATTGATGGTCAAAAAGAATAACAGGAGAGAAAGGTTAAGATTGTGAATGGGAAACTCAATATAAAAAGGTAGTTAACTATCCTTGTAATAATATATAAAGCCCATGCAATCCCATTCAAACTGTAATGAGATGAATATCTGTGAGTCCATGTATGCATATGATTTAAAAATTGATCTTAAGTTTTTATTTCAAAGTTCACAGGAAAATTAGCTTGTATTAAAAATCAGAATTTCAAAAAATGATAAACAAGGAAATATCCTATTTCATTTTATAACAAAATATTAATTAAATATCTAAGCAATATAATATTTTATAGGACTTGACAAAGATGGGCAGAGAAAGAGTACACCATATATATAGTATACATATATTTTCAGAATATAAGGTGAGTTATCAGAAAAATTTTTAAGTTATCAGAAAAATTGTATGTAATTAAATTAATATCACTGAATAATTGGTATCCACTAGGGAAAGTAATGCCAGCCTCACACCATATACAGAATTTATAGTCCAGATGTCTGAATTTTGAAATTAATCTTAAAATTGAGTTTAAAATTTATGTCAATACATATAAACATTTTATAATCTATAAAATATGAACAAATACTCTTATAATACAAAACAGGGAAATTTTTGCTAAATTATAGAATTTATAGTTTTAAAATTTTATAACCAAAAATGAGTGAAAAACAGTATCTATTTAGATAGAATATTTGCAAAATATTTTAAGGAAGGAAGCATATGAGTATTTTACCATTAAAAAGAAGTAATTTGCAATAAGCATCTGAAATTAGTACTCAATTTCTTTGGAAAATAGGAAATTATATATTAGAAGAATAAATAGAGAAGAGTTGTTATCAAAATTCTACTGCTAGAGACTTACTTATCATAAAGTATTTTCCCATCTTTTAGCTTATTACATGTATTTGTATTTGAATTTGCAAATGTGAAAGTGAAAAAGTTAAAAGAACTCTAATTTCTATCAGTAGGAAAGTGTTTACACTATTTCTTCCACAGTTCTTCTATGAAATATTATTTTGGTTAGAAACTAAATAATCTCTTAGAAATATTTTTAAGACTTGATTTTTGGGGAAAATGTAAATATTAGAAGACATTATATTGTATTATTTTTATTTTTTTAAGATAGATTTGTGCAGACATCTTATCAATACAAACTCTTCTAATTCTTTCTTACTCTTGATAGAAAGGTAGGGAAGGAAATGCTAGAAAAGTAATGGAATATGGTAACTACCTCCATGTGACTTTAGTGTTGTTTGATTTTGGTTTTTAGAACATAATTTTATATTAATTAATATTGACTTGGAGACTTTATTCCTAGGGAAGGGGGAGGAAAGACAAAAGCCTACTTTAAAAAAACTAATCTCATATACAACTTTCATAACAATAGGAAATATGTATTGAAAAATTGGAGATGAGTAAGAGGTTTGGGAGAAAGATTGGGAATGAGTTCAATCACTACAGAACTGTTTAAAAATGGACATAACCACTAGGAAATTCTGATATAGAGCCTCAAAGTTTGCCACCCCAAAAATAAGAAAAAAAAGGCAATTTTACTTGCTTATTCAGATAATATATGCAATGTATATATGTTTTCTTTTATCTAGTCAATTAGTTTACACAGAGGATCCACTCTACCCCAGGAACTATACTGGAAGCTAACTACTTTACTGCAAAGAAAACTTATTTATGAATAATCTCCTACATGATTTCTTCAAGTTGTTTGTTCACTAACTACTTATAATTATTCACAATTATTCACGTGATAACATATAACTCTATAGTTTGGATCTCATACTGAATATTTTTATCTCATTTCTCATACTTATCTCCTTAGCTATGTTATAAAATTTTAAGAACAAAACCCATATCTTATCTTTTAACCTTCTGTGGTACCTTGAATGTAGTAAGTGTTCCTTAAATCCTTGTTGTAATACAGTTATCTTATAATTTCTCTAGCTGCTCCTAGGTCTTCTTTTGAACTCCAGTAGTAAACTGAGATTCATAGTAAGTGAGACAGAAGAGCAGAGACAAGTCAGAGGTATCTCAGTTATTGAAGGTGGTACAACTAAGTTCTGATTTTCATCTCTTTTCAAATATTTATTATTTTTCTTGAAATTTGAATATATATATATATATATCAGTATTTATATGTAACCAATATACTTTTTTTTAAATGAGATCACTTATTAATATGAAAAAGAGAACTCTCACAAGTGGGATCATATGTTTTATTTATATAAGACTCAATGTCGTTTTGACAAAAGAAAACAATTTCCTGGTAATGATCTGAAAATTGCTTACTGACATGGAGGTAGGTCCTGAGGGAAATAGTTTTGAATGAAATAATGGTGATAGACACTTAATTCTCCATGGGTCTCTCCCTTGTCTATCCATCTTGCAATCAGAGGCACTGACTATGTAATCAAAAATATTTATACAGCAAACAGTCCTGGAAGAAAACTATAGTGTCTCCCTGCCTGCACATGGCAGAATCTTTTTTTTTTTTTCTGTCTGAGATAATAAACATAATATATCTCTCTGGCAGGTATACTGCCCACTAAAAAGGACTTGAATTCTTTAAGTCCAGTATTTTCAATACATGTGCAACATCCATTTTGCCCACTCCACGTCACCCTTTGGATTTCAGGGATTAGGAGAAATAACATGAAAACGAAGCTTATTTTTTCTATTTCATGAATAATAAATGCCTTTTATTCTTATCTAGAGCCTTATTTTTTGTGTGTGTGGTATTAAGGATTGAACCCAGGGGCATTCTACCTCTGAGCTATACCCCTAGACCTATTTTTTATTCTTTATTTTGAAACAGTGTATCACTAAGTTGCAGTGGGCCTCACTAAGTAGTTGAGGCTAGCTGCCAACCTGGATCCTCCGGTCTCAGCATCCCAAGTACTGGGATTACAAGCATGTGCCACCACACTCAGTTAAGCCTTATATTTTCTCACAGTGTTCCTGAGAGATGTTGATAGAAGTCCAACTATTACCTCGCAAGTAGGGTGTAATCTCAGACTATGCACAATAACTGACCATCAGTGCAACCCAATTTAGGCACAGCAAATGTATAGAGGGGGTATGTATACAAGACTCCTAGGGGAGGTGCTCAGCCTACTAATAGTGAGTTTGTCAAGAAAAGATATTTCCCCCCTCCATCGACAAAGGAAAGTTTATTAAGGTCAATCTATAGATTCATTAAGTTATTTAAAAATTTTGTCTTTAAAGCCAGGTGTGGTGGTGCACACTTATAATTCCAGTACTTGGGAGGCTGAGACAGGAGAATCACAGGTTCATGACCAACCTCAATCACTTAGCGAGGCCCTCCATGACTTAGTTAGACCCTGTTTCAAAATAAAGAATAATAAATAGGGCTGGGGGCATAGCCCAGTGGTAGAATGCCCCTGGGTTCAATCCCCTTTTCCAAAAAATAAAAATAAAAATCACCTTTAAAAATAAACAGTATTATCTCCAATATATTATCTAATATTAATACATGAATACAAAATCCTACTAGGAGAAAAATTCAATATTCCTCCACCCATATAATAGCATTCAACAAATATTCATTATAATTTAAGCTTCAAATGTTTGATGTTAGTCAATCTCCCAGCACTATCTTACAAAATTTTGTACTACACATTTGTGGAATGTATAAATAGACAATATCAATTATACATAACCAAAGTTAGAAACACCTAAAAATATACATGGATTTTTATGATGAGGACATAGACTCATATCTAGCTGATTAAGCATGGATGGTAAAAAAATAATAATAAAAATGCTAGTAAGAAAATTTAGAAAACTAAATTTGCAGCAGATATATAAAGAAGGTGACCTTGTATGATACTTTTGTTGCAGCAGGTGTTATCTTTGATAAATGGTACTTGTAAATCAGGGCTAATGTGGTATAGTCCCAATTGAAACATAAAATAAAAGGGCTTCTGATGAACTTTATAAATGCCATACAGCAGATGCCCGTGTCAGCTATTAACATTCAGGTATTTTCTTATTAAACAGAATGATAGAAATTAAATATAATTGCTGACCACATAGTGAGATATTCACAAAGATGCATGCCCAGAATAAAGTTAAAAAGAATAGCCTTCAAAATTTATATTTAAAGTCCTGTTGTATCCTGCATGATCATATATAAGCTGCTATTTTTGAAATGTTTGTACTCTCCAAAATTTATGTAAAATTGTAATTACCGGTGTGACATAATTAAGAGGTAGAAACTTTGAGAGGTGATTAGACCATGAGGATCCCTTTTGGATGTAATTGATAGCATTTTAAAGGTGTGCTTCCCACCCCCTTCTGCATCTTTGTCCTTCCATGTTCCACCATGTGATAGCAAGGCAAGGAAGCCCTTGCAATAGACCAAATAATGTTCTGTGCATTAATGAATTTATTACTATGAATCTCGCTATCATGTATAAGTACAATGAACCAATACAAATGAATTAATTAATTACTTATTTTAAAAAGAAGGCCCTTGACAGTTACCAAGGCCTAGATCCTAGAATTCCCAGCCTCCAGAACTGTGAGAAAGTAAATGTTGTTCACTATAAATTTCCCAGCCTCAGGTATTCCATTATAGGAGAACAAAATGGACTGAGACACAGCTATTATGCAAGTTTCTAGACACTTTAAAATGTTTCTCTCTGTTAGTATGACTTACATCTTAAGTTGAAAATACCTGTGAAAGTGTTGCATTTCTTAGTACTTGAAAAGCAATATATAACATCAAGATGATATCTGAGAGTATATGTTTACTCATTGACTATCGAAATAAACATTAAAAATATATACAGTTACTATTTATATCTAAACTAGCCAAAATATTTTTAAAGAAAATATCTCATTTCTGATTAAGACTAATAAATGAGGACTTCAAAATTATTGCAGAAAAGTTTACTGCAGCATATATATCATATGTATATACATATATGGATATATACATGATATATACATATCATCATACTGTCATAAATTAAACACATAGTTACTGAGTTGCCTATAGTATGCCAGACTCTGTGTTGGACTGTGGATCACATCAGTGAATAAAGCAAATAATCCTGTCCTCTTCAGTTTACAATGTAGCATTGGTGAAGTGATTTTAAAATTTAACTTAAAGTGGAAAAGAATCATTTCTAACTTAGTTCAAATAATGCTTAATAAAATAAAAAACTGTGAATTGTCTTTAAAAGCATAAATAAAAAGAATCCTTTTAACTCAGATAGTAAGTAGTAATGACTATTTTTCTGGTACATTAAAGATTAATAGATTTTCCAAGTTGCCCTCTCCATCAATGATGTTTGATAGGCACACATTCAAATGCAGTGAAAAGCCATATGTTTTCTCTCATATGTGGAAGCTAGGTAGTTTTTTGTTGTTGTTGTTTTATTTTTGTATTATTCAGCACAGAAGCTAGGTAGTAATGGAGATACAAGGACTTTAGATAATAGAGGAGAAACCCCAATAGAACAAGGGAGGTGGTTGGGGGAGAGTGGGAGTGGGAATAATTAACAAAGAGGGCACTTCCATTGATGTTACATATATATGTGAGAATAACAATGGCAATCTCAATATCATGTATGGGGAAGGAGAGGAAATGAGGAGAGGGCTGGGAGAAAAGCTCACCCCAGGCTGTTGCCCCTATGTGTGTGTGTGTGTGTGTGTGTGTGTGTGTGTGTGTGTGTGTGTGAGAGAGAGAGAGAGAGAGAGAGAGAGAGAGAGAGAGAGAGAGAGAAAATATATATGAAAATATAAAATTTAAAAATTTTATAAAAGAAATACAAATAGAATTTTCTAGGTCGCATTCTGACAGAATATCCAGTCATAGATTAATAGAGGGCAGTTAGTATTCTAAGTTCCTCTTTTTATTCTAGATTTGCAAAATCTGGTCTCCTTTAAGGTCTCAGAGTCTCATGACCATATTTGAATGCTGACTCTCAAAGTATTAAGTTTTTTTTACTTGTACTGAAATGCTATCATGTTAAATGCTATCATTCTTTCTTCATAATAACTGAATTTTAAAATAGAGTTGAAATGTTATGCCTCTAGATAAAATACTTGTAAATTAAGAGTATAATAATATCCTATAAGTTCAAGGTGAATATTAGTATATTTTATTTAAAATGAATAGTCTAGGCAGGCCACTGCAACTTTTAAAATCCCTCAAATAGCCATCAGTTGTCATAAATGCTCCATTCAAAGGCCCTGCATTACACAAAAGACATTGTCTGAGAGAAGTAATAAGCATTTGTACTTTTATTATTGTATTTTAACAGGTCCTGTCTATATTGCCTAGACTGGCCTCAAACTTCTGGGTTTAGGCAATTTTCCTTTCTCAGTATCCTGAGTAGCTGGGACTATAGGCAGTATTAACATACCTGGGCTAGATTTTAAACTATAGGAAATATTTAATAAATATCATACACCAGTTTTAAACAGTGTTACAAAATTTAAAAAAAATTTAAAAAATTTGTAGAAATTAACATAACCTACTATATTTTAATCTATGAAACATCATCCAATAAAGGATGCATTACATTGTAAATTTTAATATTCCATTTGCTATAATTTTACATCTTTTTATTAATATTTATAACAATAGAATTACGTACTTTTAACTTTATTTTTTAAAATGCTTTTATTGGTACATTATAGTTTCACATCACAATGTAAATCATGTTGACCATGACATACATGCACACAGCACTTGGTGCCCTCCCACCTCCTTGTCTCTCCCATTCCCAATACAAAGTACTGAGACTGACATTGGTATTATCACATATGTACACACATATGTACACACAGCTGATGGTAGTATTTCCATTACTGAACCTCAGTCTTCCCCTCTCCTTCCCTTAGACCACCTCCCTGGCTCCACTGAGGTTTCTCCTCCATTATCTGGAGTCCTTCTGATATCCCAGTTACTCCCTAGCTTGTGCATATTAAAGAAAACTTACCTCCCTTCACTTTCTGTGACTGGCTAATCTCACTTAACATAATGTACTCGAGATCCTTCCATTTTCTTGCAAATGACATTATTTTATTCTGCTTTATTGCTGAGTAGAATTCCATTGTGTGTATTTCTCATAGTTTTGTAATCTGTTCATCTATTGATGGACACCTAGGTTGATTCCATAATTTGGCTACTGTGAATTGTGCTGCTATGAACACGGGTATGCATCTATTACTGTAGTTCTCTGGTTTCAACCTCTTTGGAGAGATACCCAGGAGTGGTATAGCTGGATCATCCCCAGTTTTCTTGTGTGTGTGTGTGTGTGTGTGTGTGTGTGTGTGTGTGTGTGTGTGTGGTACTGGGGATTGAACTCAGGGGCATTCTACCTCTGAGCTATACCCCCAGCCTCCCTAGGTAGCTAAGGCTGGCCTCGAACCGGGATCCTCCAGTCTCAGCCTCCCAAATGCTGAGATTACAAGCGTGCACCACCACGCCCGGCTTTCATCCCCAGTTTTCTAAGGAATCTCCACACTGATTTCCATAGAGGCTGAACTACTTTGCAATCCCACCAAGAGTGTAGAAGAGTTCCTATTTCCCCACATCCTCACCAACATTTATTGTTATTTGACTTCTTGATGATGCCATTCTGATTGGGGTTAGATGGAATCTCAGTGTGAAAAATATGAAACGCTTCACAAATTTGAGTGTCATCCTTGCACAGGGGCCATTCTAACTCTGTATCATTCCAATTTTAGTATATGTGCTACATAAGCAAGCACTACTTTTAAGTCTTGACTTTGTCAAAGGGAAAAATTACAATTTAACTTAAACATATTTAATCGGCTTTATTGTACTGGATGAGACTTCCTTCCATAAAATAGAATAAGTGTTCTTATGGTCCAAGAAGAAAGAATTGATTTTATAGAGAAAAAAGCTGAAACCCCCAGAAAGAAGAAAAAGTGAATTGGTTACTTGAGTTATTTTCCTTGATTTGAATATTACATAATATATGCATGTATCAATCATCACATGGCATCTCACACATGTATTCATTTTTATGCATCAATTAAGAAAAAACAAAAAAAATTTGCTCATAAGGTAGAACTGGGAGACAAAACAATAGAAAAATAGAAAAAACAACAACTGGTTAATGTCAGGTTCCTTTATATTACGTTTTTATGGAAGAATTAATGTGGAGGAAACCTCATTATTATGGCAATTGAAACTAACTTGTTGGGGAGACTTGGATGTTATTGATCTTCTGATTTCTTTCTTGTTTTTTTTTTTTTTTTGGTGGTACCGGGGATTGAACTCAGGGGCATTCTACCTCCAAGCTACACCCCAAGCCCTATTTTTTATTCTTTAATTTGAAACCGAGTCTCACTAAGTTGCGGAGTGCCTCACTAGGTAGCTAAGGCTGGCCTTGAACCCCGATCCTCAGGTCTCAGCCTCTCAAATGCTGGGATTACAAGCGTGCACCACCATGCCCGGCTTATTCTTCTGATTTCTCAGAAAGTCAGATAAACAGCTAAGTTTCTGTTTGATGAGTATAATGTTGGTTTCGGTGACTACATTTTTATTTTATTTTATTTTTTTAACATTTAATTCATAAAATTACTTCAAGATATTAAACAGGTAGAAAAATAAAATGTAGATCAAATTTAAGATGATCATTTAAAATACTGTATATTACTGTCTGAAAGTGAAAGTGACTTTAATATTTTAATTCTTTTTTTACAATTACTTAAAATGCCATATATTTCTTTTTTTAACATTGTTATTTTTAATCAGCTCTGTTAGCACTTAGTCTAGGAGCTTAGTTCAAAGCAATGACCTCATATATACTTTTTTCTTGACAGTACTGGAGATCAAACCTAGGACTTTGAATGTAAGTGCTCTGCCACTAAGCTATATCCCCAATCCTAATTTTTTTTAACAACTTGAAGTTTGAGGCCCCAAAATTCCTTATTTGTATATATTTATTTTTGGTCTAAGGACCACACCCAAGGCCTCACACATGTTAGGCAAGCATATTTCCACTGAATTATGTTCCTAACACTTTTTAATTTTTATTTATGTATTTATTTAGTGATGCTAGGGTTTGAACCCAGGAGTGCTCTACATCTGAAATACACCCCAACCCTTTTTATTTTAATTTTAACACTTGGTATCAGCTATTCTCTTGCGTTGTCCTCAAACCTGCGATCCTCCTGTCTCAGCCTCTCAAGTACTGGGATTACAGGTGTGTGCCACTGAGCCCAGCCTAATTTTTATTTTGGGACAGGGTCTTACTAATTGTTCATGCTGGCTTTCCTCAAACTTGAGATCGTCCTACATGAGCCTCTTAAGTAGTTGGGATTAGAAATTTGCACCACCATGTCTGACTGACAATCCAAAATTCTTACAAATTCCATTAAATCCAAAAATTTAAAGTAGGCTATTCTTGTGAACTTTTTCTGTATTTAAAATATAACACTATGAATTTATAACTATAGCGGTCATTATGAGTAAATATTTCAAATACCTCAAAAGCATAAGCACGATATTTTCTTTAAAGTTAGTTAAATGTTTTGATTCTAAATTAAGATGTAAAATTACTAATTTATATTGATACAATATAAATGTACAATATTTTCCCCAAAGTATACCAGTTTATTTTATTGAAAGACAATTATTTGTATTCATCCTTTGCTTCAAATAAATCCCATCATCACTAAAATAAAATATTCTATAATAGAAAGGATGCTACCCTAACTGAGTATTTCTCTTATGAAGTGTTAGAGGAGGTTGCTTTACTTTAATATTATCAGAAGTACACACAACTCTTATCTCTGACTGGAATTATTAGGAGAAAAATAACTGAAATAGCTTGGTTTCTTGCCTTTTGCTAACTTTTTTTTTTTTTTCTGTGACGCCTGGTACATTTTATCATGATTATAAAGAAATAGCAATAATTAAAATATTAATGGATGGCTGGTATTATCTTTTTTGCATTGCTGTTATTCAAAATGTTCACAATGAAAACTTGAGCAAAAGAACAAAGACAATAAAAACTAATTTTCTACATTATTCAATAGGTGAACAGAATGTTACAAATAATTCAGGAATAAGCATTCTAATATGCCTTTACAATTTACATTAATTTAAATAGATTTACTTTGATTAATTGACAAGTGTCAATTGTATAAGCTCCTATTTTAATGGATAATTTGTTTTCTTCAAAACAATAACAATTTAAAATAATAGAGGAAATAGATCAAGAAGAGATTTCAATGTGCAACAAAAATTAATGCTATTTCTTATTTCTAAAGAAATTAAAGGTTAAAAATTATACTAGAAACAAAGTATTTAGAAATAATAAGCAATGAAAGCTCTGTTTTATAAAAAAGAAAGATGAAAGATAAAAGTTAATTACTAGTATTTCAATTCAATGACTTAGTAAATAAACTGAACCTAAAAATTAGAAGAAAATAAATAAGAGAAGAAAGTATTAACATAGGAAGCAAAGCAATAAAAGACAGGATTAACAAAATTGAAAAGTGTTTTTGGAAGAGTAATAAAATAGACAAATATCTAGAAAGATTATTTTTTAAAGAGAGTAAAAGGGAAAAACATTATCATAAATACCCAGAAAAAAAGGAGGAGCATAACTGCACATAAAATATGTAATAAAATATAGAAGCAACAGCCGGGCGTGGTGGCACACGCTTGTAATCCCAGCATTCAGCAGGCTGAAACTGGAGGATCCCGGTTCGCGGCCAGCCTCAGCTACCTAGTGAGGCACTCCGCAACTTAGTGAGACCCGGTTTCAAAATAAAGAATAAAAAACAGGGCTGGGAGTGTAGCTCCGAGGTAGAATGCCCCTGAGTTCAATCCCTAGTACTGCAAATATATATATGCAACAAAAAATGAGGAAGTGTCAGTTTCTATGAATAAATTGTGTACACACATATATCCTAAAACAGAAGAATGTTAAAATGCTATAAAAACATAAAAATAACCAAAAAAGTCTCCAGAAGAAATAGAAATCAGAATATATCCATTATCTTATGATATTTCTGCAAAACTCTTCATACATACATCAGCTCCCTAATAAAAATTGAAGAAGGCAGAAGCAAGTCGAAGGTACAAATGGTTTTTCTAGCCATCCTTACCATAAATTCAAGGATAAACAAATCCCTAGCTAATCCAGTTTATTCTAGATAATAGAATAAAATAAAATAACTTTATGAGGCTGAAAGAAGCTTGATATCAGAACTGGGAAGGGTATTTTAAGACATATGCCAATTGGTTCCATCATAACACTTTTTAAAAATGATGTTAAGCGCATTCCCAATAAAATCATCTATCTATCCTACTTTATTTCCTTTTCACTAAATAACTTTAGAGGATTTATAATTTTTATTTCTTTCTTTTTGTATCTTGATGGTTCACTCATCTAGAATTTATCTTGGAGGATGATCTGAGATATAGGTTTATCTTGAAAGTTCCCTTACCTTCATATTTTTGGGTAATTGCCATCAATGCTATTCAAATGAAAAACTTGACAGATTTCATTGATCATGAAGTCAATGCACACTTGCTGTGCTGGTCAAATGCAGGCATGTTATGTACTTGATTTTAAAGCCAGAATGAGAGAGGAATGTGGGAAACAAACAGCATAATGAAGAATAGGGAAAATAAATCCTGAGGTTCAGGAGATCTGACAGCTTTAATTCCATAGATATCAAGGGCTCTTTGGTGAAAAATGAACTGAACCTCAGAAAGGTTGGGCAACTACATCTTTACACTGCACACCTATGACCCTAATCTCCTCTTGCCAGTCCTGATGTGGGATGCTTGCAGTAAGAACACCAATCTCCAATGTCTCCTATCAGGTAATTTTTTGGTTTCCTATGAAAATATAATTCAGCTATCCTATGAGTTTGGATCAATGAAAATCATCAATAAATCCTTTTTAAGTTAACTTTAGACATTATTTTAAATGCCCATGCAGACCAGTCCAGAGTCTATATGCAGCCTGAGTTACTTTTTCTTAATAGTTAATAACATCTACTTCCTAATCCTGATGTGAAAACTAAGGATGGAAGTAAAGCATCAGAAGAATTATGCAGAGTTTGCTTTAATTTTTATGATTCTAACATTCGAGAATGTAAAAAACTACTTCATATCATCTATTTATAATGTCTAATCACACTTTATTGAAGTTATTTAATATACAACCCCCAAGGGTTTTGACAAATCTTCTTCATTTTCTCAAATGGCAGCTAAAATTAAAAAGGGAAAATAGGTAATAAAAACAAGCATAGATTATATAAAATTATGTTTTATTAAGTATTTTTATTTTAACAGTAGGTAGTATAAATTAGTGAATATAATATATATTCCATGTTTCATCTTGGGATACATAATTCTTCCTAAGTGAATTGGTTGCATGATAGAAAAAATTTAGATGAACATCAACAATAAAATGCTAGGAGTCTCACAATTATTTCTTTGATACATATATAAATATAATCAGTTCTTTTCCAAAGAAACCCAAAAGCTACGTTTTAAAAAATGAAAAACATTTTATTTGCAATGAGGTAAAATATTCTTTTAATACACTTATCACATCAACTTATGTAACACTAAGTATGACACACTGATTTTGAAGTGTAGAAACATGAGTAGGAACATGGATATTAAGTAGTAACAGACAAAAACACCAGAGCACTGGCCACTGGGTCTCCAGAATCCTTTGTCTAACCACAGTTACTGAAGTCATTTGTTGCTATACAACACACTAATATTTTGTGAGCAATAGATATGGTGTGGTTGGATTTACTCTCTACAAACATTTTTCAATATTCTCTCTCTTTTTTTTTTTTGCGGTACTGGGGATTGAACTCAGGGGCATTCTACCTCCGAGCTATACCCCCAGCCCTATTTTTTATTCTTTATTTTGAAACAGGGTCTCACTAAGTTGCAGAGAGCCTCACTAGGTAGCTGAGGTGGGCCTCAAACCTAGATCCTCCTGTCTCAGCCTACCAAATGCTGGGATTACAAACGTGCACCACCACGCCCGGCCAATATTCTCTTTCTTTGTCAATCATGGAATGCATTGTTAGTGCTCAAACTACCTGCCTAAATATTAGTATAAAATTATATTTGTGGCAGAGTCCTGATCACAAAACTAAATTATTTCACCTTTTTCCTCTTAAAATTAAGTTTGTTTAACTCAGTAAATTTATATGTCTTAGAAACTGTTATGGCCTGTTGTGTAATAATAATCTCATTAGATAAGAAAAAGGAATATACTCATCAAAAGGTACTATTCATTAGAATGATGAAAATATCAAATACATAAATAATTATAATATGCATATATAATACATACATCATCATATTTATACACAAATACAAACATGCAAGTCATTGTAATGTATAATTTTTCATTTTTTATAACTGGAGGCATTTATTTCATGGTTACATAATATTATTAACATAAGTTATACTTTTAGAGAGCCATTACTGATTTTCTTTCTTTATTAATAATTTCCTAAAACTATTGTTTCTATTTCTTTGCAGAATTACAAAAGTGCATGTGTGTTTTCCAAAGCAGGGAAAGCAGTGTAAGCAAATTTAGGAAAAAAGTGGATTAGATCCGAACATTTCCATGGTCATTTTTTTCTTGCAATGAGAATTATTTAAAACTTTTCATTGTAACTTCAAATATTTCAATTACATAAAGAATCATAATGCATACCAGCAAACACAACTGATTGTGTGTCTGTTGAGGGGGGCGGAGTACTGGGGATTGCACCCTGAGGCATTTTACCTCTGAGCTACAACTCCAGGCCTCTAGACCTTTTTATTTTTTTGTTTTGAAACAGGGTCTCACTAGGTTTCTGAGAATCTGCTACCTTGCTGAGGCTGTTCTCAAATTGGTATTCTCCTGTCTCAGCCTCCCAAGTACTGAAATTACAGGCATATATCACTATGCTCAGCCACAACGTATCTTTCTTGATATTTAAAATTTTGCAGCAAAGGATTTGATGCTTTGAATTAATGCTTTTCCACTTTCATTTAATTATTGTAAAAAGAAAAACTTCTCTTTTTCCAAATTTGAGACATCATTAAAGAACAATAGCTGCTGATAGATTTTTTATTGTTGTTGTTCTGGGAATATTGGCTTGCCCATACATGTGGATAAGTTCTAGATATTAAGAGAGGTCATAACAATAAGGAATAGGTGACACTCGTTTTTATCTTATATAATGCACATTGGGTCCTGGGATTTTTCTAGGTGGACATTGATTTCATGCTCATTCACTCACCCCTGCATCCATCTCCTCTTCCATTTTCCACATGCTCAGTAACCGCTGTTTACCAAGAGACTATAATTCAAAAGAATTTGTATGTATTATATAAATGTAAACATGGCACTAATTGCAAACAGATGTTTTTGCCCTCAGAGAGTTTCTCATCTACATTTAGGAAGATCCACACAAAATAAACTAAACAAATAAAATTGTAAATTGTGGTAAGTACTAAGAGAAAAATCATAGATGCACTTGATTATTTATGAGTGGTTTCTTATCAAAGAAGACAATTTGTACACCCTCATACCTGTCAACTTATGCAAAGAACAAAGGGACAAGATTAGGTAGTACTGAGGAATTTGCTATGAAAATATAAGGATCTCTAATCCAAGGACTTCTATTTTTGAGAGACAGTATGAAGCAGGATTACCAAATGAAAATGTGGCTTTTGGAGATATAGAAGAAAATAATGAAAGGTGTGAAATAGATGTTGCCGGTCATGGAAATTAGACTGACTAAGGAAATCTGCCCACACTACTGAGCACTGTAGAATGCTCATTGGGATTAATTTTCTCCAGCAATATTTAACCACATGGCAAAACAAACAAACAAACAAACAAAAAAACTTCATGGAAGCTTGTTGGAACTTTTTAGTAATATGAAGAGAGAAACAAGAGAGATCAGAGTAGTGCAAGCAGAGACTCTAAAGATAAATCATAAAATAACATTGTGAGCAGGTCAAAAATAAGGTATAGCTGGTTGTATAAATGGACCACAATAAATGGTTCAATGAGATATGCTGAGGTAGAATTATTGGAAATCATAATGAGACTGAAGATGTTTCTATGAGGGACCTAAAAAAGAAACTATAAAAGATTGTGATTAAGTGTGGGATTGTTTGAATGGCAGAGCTGTTTTTGGTCATGTCAAGAACCTGACATTGATGATCAAAAGATGTGCAAAGAGGGAGTAATGTAATCATTTATTGATAAATAAAACATGAAGGAAATGAAACCTGGAGTCTTTGATAGGCCATCTAGGTTGTTGTAATATCACTTAAAGCTATCAAAAAACTTTGGATGTCTGAGGACTGGATGTGAAAGTCTCCAGAGGAAAACAAAAAAGTGACTCTGAAGTTGGAAAATGCAGTCATATTTGATGAGGAGATGGTTAAATTCTGACAGCAATGTCTCATTTATAATTGCTTTTCCAGCTGATTGTGGTGGTTCATACCTGTGATCCATGTAGTTTGGAGGCTGACAGAGCATCTCAGGCTTGAGACCAGCCTCAGTAACTTAAGGAGACTCCCAGCAATTTAGGGAGACCCAAAAGGCTGAGTGTGTAGCTTGAAAATAGCGCTCCCTTGAGTTCAATCCCTAATATCAAATACACAAAATAATAGTTTCTATTTCAAGATGAAGTGAGAGTAATACTTTAGGACCAACCCTAGGAAACAAGGGGGGAAATCACTATAGAGTAATCATTAGCCTCCAAAAACTTTGTAAGGGAAATGATGTTCTCAGGAACACGGCTACTCTTCAGGAAGTGAGAGGAAATGTTTTAAGAGGAAGTTGAGAATGTTGATGATTTAGATGATATAGGAAAATAAGATTTTCAGACACTTCCTTGTAGTAGCTCTCCCTCCTTCTCTTATACTCATGTTCCTGACTCTTGTGCCTCCCTAGTAAACCATGTGTGCACGCGCTTTTATTTTAGAACTTCTTTGAGGAAAGTCCAGGAAAAGACAATCTGGAAGATAATGGAGAAGTAGTTAGGCTCCTGAGGTTGTGAAGACAGAGACATATGCTATAAATTATTTGGCCATCATCATTTCATATTAAAACCAGCCCTGGATTCCAAAAGTTTCAGAGAGGTGCTATCTTTGGAGAAGTTTAGGAAGTGAGATATAATTTCATGGAGCACTTGAAGGCATAATCTATCTACAGTAATAGGTTAGTTGACTTTTTCCAATTCCTTCTACCACATTGACTACAAGAAAATTTTTTTTTTTTTTTTTTTTTTTTTTTTTTTTGCGGTACTGGGGATTGAACTCAGGGGCGTTCTACCTCCGAGCTATACCCCCCCAGCCCTATTTTTTATTCTTTATTTTGAAACTGAGTCTCACTAAGTTGCAGAGTGCCTCACTAGGCAGCCGAGGCTGATCTCAAACGCTGATCCTACTGTCTCAGCCTCCCAAATGCTGGGATTACAAGCTTGTGACACCACGCCCAGGGAAAAATTTTTGATCCATAATCTTTCTCTTATAGTAGAAAGGGAAATGAAAGACAATATTTTTAAACAAGATATAACACTGGAAAAGAAGTAGACCACAATTTTCCTAAGATTACATTGTCACAGTTTGAATTGTTTTCTCCCAAAATTAAGGAGTTAAATTCCTAACCCCCATTACCTCAGAATGTGACCTTATTTGGAGACAGGCTTTTCGCAGAGATGATTAAGTTGAGGTCAGAGGTCATTAGGGTGAGCCCTGATCCAATGACTGGTACTTTTATAAAAGAGGAAACTTGGAGACAAATATACAGGGACAATGTCACATGAGGAAGACAGAGAGCAGGCTGAGGTGATGCTTCCACAGGCCAAGGATTGCCAAAGGCTGCCAGCCAACTGGGGGTGGGGGTGGGTAGGGGTGCAGATATTTCCTCACAGGCCTGACAAGACCTGAACCTTGGGATTCTAGCGAGCAGAACCGTAAGACAGTGTATTATGTTACTGAAGTCACTTAGTTTATGGTACTTTATTATGGTGGCTTTGGTAAAGTAATACGACATAGGCAAATTTTTGATAAGTCAAATCAATTTAATGGAGACTCTGTCTTCACTAAGACCAAAAAGGTCTGGAAGTACAGGTCAGTCGTAGAATGTCCCTGGGTTAGATTGATTCCCCAGCACAGCATAATACAAAACAAAGCAAAAAAGTAACAAAAGGTACAGACTCGACAACTGAGAAAAATAAACAATTCATTTAAGCCATTTTTTTGTTGCAGTTCCAGATACTTTTCCCATTAGATTTTGTTCCAACTGTAATTCTAACACAATAAGAATGATTTCTATGGATGCTTAAAGCATGGATACTGCCTCTCCTCCCACCTGTATCTACTTAATTACTGCTAATAATACTTCAGCTCTCTCACTAAAAGTCACTTCCTCAGGGAAATCTGCCCTGTCCCCCAAATCAATATCACATACTCCTGTCATATATATTTCAGAGCACTTAGCTTGCTTTTTCATGAACGTGGCATTTTATAAATCAGTATTAATTTGATCAATCACTACCCCTCCTAGACTGTAAACTCTATAAAGATTTGTGTATGTTTGCTCTGTTCCTTCTCCTCTCCCAGTTTTCTTTGTTAGTATATATACATATTTTTTTTCTTTGCCATGTGAGACATGTTCTAAGAATCATCAAGATTACCAGAAGAAAAATTACAAAGAGTTTTGAAATTGGTTCTAATGTAAAATGCAAGATAGTTGCTAAAACGGGAAGACAAAGACAAATCATTCACACTGCACAGTCATTTTTAAATAATAAAGATATTTCTTATAACCAAGGCTTATACTTTAATTTTTATACATATATTTACCAAGAGCAATTTATATTAATGTACAGTATTTTTGACTCAAGCATTAATAGCCCTTATGAGAAATATATCATTAAAGTTTATGCTTTAGTTTGTGTATGAATGATGATATGTTTAATTCAGTAGTCACACCTAAAATTTAAAAATGTGTTCATGAATGCATAATGCAATTACTCATAACTTAGTTTTATATATATATATCAATGTAGTAAATGTTAAAGAAAATATATAATTTATATAAACCTAAGCTTGAATGAATTAGCACAGGCTTTTGTATCCGACAACTTACTAACAGTGTAAATTTAGGCATATTATATGCATTTTATGTAGGAAGAGAGTTTTAAAATACCTACACTAGTCATTATAAACAATATCATAATAATAATGTTAAATACAAGATATCCAGATATTTCTTCCTATTTTATTATATTTGAAGTTTCTTATAGTTATTATAGTTAAAGTTTCTTTTGATGTTGGGACATGACGTACTGATACTCAGAGAGATAAAAGGCAAAACTCTGTTACTTCCAGCTCCAAAGGAGAAGCTGCCAGGAAGTATCATTGTGGGGGTTGTACCTGAGGACAGAGTAACAGAAAGCTGGGACTGTAAGGCACAGTTTATGTATGGCGAGTGGTTCAGGATAGCTAGGTGCTATTGGTTTCCATGCAGTGCCTAATTTGAAAGATTTCTCAGTCTCCAGGGCACAGGAGACTTACCATCTGATGCCTGGTCAATGGGCAATTAGGGCTGGCGCATGGTGGAACCTGAGGGTGAGAGCCTGAAAAAGGACATGGTTAGGGTCTGAGATTAATCACCTACCTAAGAAAGGGAAGTGAACAGCCTCTAGCCAGGGCCTCAAAAACGGGGCAAGACAGTATTTAAACAAACAAAAATCTGTACTATATTTCTCCTGCTCTAAAATGGTTTGATTTTGTAAGGAAGTCACACCTCTATTAAATTAATATCACTTCAGTCAGGTTACCTTTGTATTACTCTGAAAACTTCAAATCATAAGTAACTGAAAAAAGGTTCGGGTGATATTGGGACAAACTAGGTTTATTTAAAAATGTTTATAAATAGCTAATTAAAATTATTTTTAAAACTCTAAGTTGAACCAGATTATCTCCTTGGTCATTTGAGTTTGAGGTTCATCTGTTTTGTACTGCTTTCATTGGTTTTGTTTTTAGTAATCAACCTCCCTTTCTCCCCATAACATTAAAATGAGAACATTATAAACATAATTGTTTGATCTCTTGCAAATTAATTAACCTTTTACATGCTAGTATCTTCATCTAGTAGATGTCTACGGTCTCTGTATATATTAGACAAGCAGAACCTCTACAAGTAGAATAGAAAAATGGATTTATTAAGGAGCTTAGACTTTATTGAATTGTGCAACCCATTGAAGAAGTCCATGTAAATCTTCCTCCCTTAGTATTAGGTCTGAAGTCCCTATGGGTCAGTCAAGAAAGTTAGAAGCGAAAGAAAACAAGGACAAATTGGAATCATGAGGACAAATAGAAACCCACATGGACCAATGGAATCCATATCTGCTTCCTGTGCTTTCAACCCCGATAACTTGTATACTCTGTAGGAAAAGAAGGTCCTTTGTCAAGAAACTACAAGAATCTGGTCCAGCTTCAGAAAACTTTAAGATATGAACTGAAGTTCTCTGAAGAAGCAGTATCTGCACAAAAGATCCTGCAGATTTCTTGACCTTGGCTGACAAGAACCTTGTATTATGGAGGGATGAAATGTTGGGTCAAAATGGTCTTGGGTTATCTTAGGCCCCTTAATAATCATTTATCTTAATTTTGTACCTGCCCTGACATTCTGTGACTATTGTCTAAACTTCTGGGGATATACCCTAAGCTTATCTGGCCTCTAGCTTCCACCAACCCTAATGATAAGAATGCTACATGATAACATCTAAAAAACATAGATAACAGAAGGGGTTTCCCTGCCTTGCTAACTAATGTTTCCACTAACCTATTTGGATTTGGGACTTTCTGTCATTCTGTGACTATAAAAGTTCAGGTGACCTCTTCCACAGTGGTAACTGATTCCAAGTTCACAGGCTACATCACGCATATTTGATTCCATATAAACAAACCTCTTATCTCCTTTAAAGCAGAGTCATTGTTTTACATCAAGAGCATAGTTTGTTAGGAGTTGATGGTTCACATGTCAGGGGAGTCAGCAGATCAGCAACACCCTGTGGGCTCTACATCATTGCTAGCGCCCACAAATTACACTGATTCAGAGCATAATTGCTCTTGCTTCACATCTGCCTTCCAAATCGCACACAAATTCCTCTTGTAGTCACAAGTAGCTCAGAGCAGTTCTGAGAAATGTACTTCCAGCTTAGCTAAATTTATGTTCCATAAAGCCACTGTACCCTAAAGCTATTTTACTCCAAGGTATAAAAATTTCCTAGAAACTATACATAATATAAATGCTTAAATAAGTGTTTCCTGGTGTCCATTACTTTGTTAATTAAATATTTACGTGAGGAGTACATTTGAGTAGTAAAAAGTACACTACACTTCTTTGGAAGATAACTTCTACTAATGATTCTGCTTTTAACAACTAATAATATTGATGTTTCTGGGTCTCAGTATCATCATCTAAAATTTGGTAATTTAAGAACTTTTTTTATAGCTTCAAAGTATAGAGCCCTTATATGAGTATTGAAAATGAAGAAATAAAACAATATCTGGCTTCTAGTTATATGATCATAAAACTAGTTACCAAAAACTTATGAAAAATTGCCACAGATAATCAAGGATTTGGTTAAATAACAGACCGTACATAAAACATACACAAATCTAGTGAAAAATGTAATGGAAGAAAAGACACAATTTACAACAGAAAATGGAATATTAACAAAAATAACTATAACAATAACACCTAGAAATAAGCTTAACAATAACAACAAAAAAAGGTCCAAAATTTGTAAGAGAAAAAAGTAATAAACAGTACTGGAAAACATAAAAATGTAATTGAAAAAATAAAAGTATATTTTTTGGATAGGAAAATCAGCATTTTAACAATTTCATATCTTCTTAGGTTAATGTGCAGATTTAATGCAATACCAATAAAAATTATTAGTATTTTCATTATGGAGACAGAAAATGTGAATATGGAAATAATATACTATAAAATAGCCTATCAAATCTAAGAAAAAGTAAAATTCTTCATAAGTGGTGCTAAATGGGATAGTCTTATGTAAAAAGATAAAGTTAATTTCTCATAACATACTTAAGATAAGTTACAAATGAGGACCCTGTAACATAAACATGAGAAAAATGTGTACATAAAAGATTCATAAATTATTTACATGAATAAAAATATTTGCATAGAAAAAACATATAAGAAAGTTAAGACCAAAAAGAAAAAAATCTTGAGAAATTTGGTAACATAAATTAAAATGAATTTTTCATATATATGCAAAAGTTTTAAATATTTTAAAAACCAAAATTTTTATTAAAACATGAGATTCAAAAGAGAAGTACAAATATCCTCAAACACATGAAAACATGGTCAATTATGCATACAATAAAACAAATGCAATTAAAGTTATAATGGGAAACTATTGAAAGTAGTAATTAAAAAATTCTAATCAAACCTCTATAAACCAGATCTGTGAACTCATAGGAAATATAAGAGATAGAAGAAAGTGTTAAACTATATTATAGGTTGAATGGACTAAATTCAGACTGAAAATATATCTATGAGACAAATAGCCAGACTCTCTCAACAAATAAATTATTTTTAAAAAAGGAACAGAAAGATGAAATGTATAAAAAGTATTTGGGTCCTAATTCAAACAAATCATAGAAAAATAAAAATTATTAAATATTCCCTGAAATGTAAAAGCTAACTGGTATTTTGTCATTTGGTGTTACATAATAATTGTTTATTAGAGTGTGATTGGCAGTGTTGTTTTGCTTTAAGTGTCCTCTATAAATACACTCTAAAATAGTTACAGATTTAACAGTACAATGTCTGATTTCTTTCTAAAAAATCTGTAATGGGAGGGTGGAGGAAGTGGGCAAAGGTGTCAATTACACAAGATTCGCCGTGGAGCTCCTGACACTGTCCTCTTTGGTGCACATACTTGACATTTTGTGAAGTAAGGTGCTTAAGAAAAAGAAGTATGGCAGGTATGGTGGTGCACGCATGTATTCCTAGTACTTGGGAAGCTGAGACAGGAGGATTACAGATTTGAGTCAAGCCTCAGTGATTTAGTGAAACTCTATTTCAAAATAAAAATAAAATAGTGCTGGGGTATAGCTCAGAGGTAGAATGCTCCTGAGTTCAATCTCCAGTACCATTAAAAATAGAAGAGGGAGGGATGGAGGAAAGGAAAGAAGGACCCTGAGTAAGATATTGTTTAAGTAGTGTCTCTTGTTGCCTTACTAAAAAAAAAAAGTCACATTTCTGGGCTAACCCTATAAACAACTTATCTGGACATGAGAACTCTCCATGACACCTTGATTTTGTCTATTGCTATCCCCTCCAAAGCATCCACTCCTTCATCCTTAAAGTGTTATCTGCTAGCCATAACCATGCTGTCACCTATTCTCTACCTATATTTTATTGTATACTTTGAAACTCCTTTTTTTTTAAATCGTTTACCTTCTGCTTTTCCCAATACAATAAATTCCATCTTAAAAGAACATTTTTTTCTTTAAAGCTTTTTTCAATCTCCTGAATTGAATAATTTTCATGGTCCAGAAGACTATTGTGAGTTTTATTATTATGTTAGATTCTTCCTTATAATCAGTTATATGTATGTATATATTATTTCACCTACTAAATTATAAGATTTTTGAGGTTAAGGATTCTGACTCTAAAAAATAATTAATCTGCCATCAACAGTGTCTAGAAAATAAAACATGCCCAAAGAAAGTGAGTTAAACTTGAAAAGGGACAGTCATTCAATATTCTACCCTACTTATTAAAATACACAATGTATATTGTCCAACTTTTTTTAAAAAATTGGATAGATGGTCTTAAGTAGTAATTAAGACTCTGATTTGTACAGTGATAGTACACATGATTATTTTTAGATTTCATAGGGTTTTTCCCATCTTGGAATATTTTAGAGAATAAAGAATTTGAGTATATTAAATTAAAAAAAAAAAACAAGTGTAACTATTTTAATTGCATTTCCTTGCAAAGAAAGCAGGCTTTGAAAGCTCTCTTTTAAAACAACTTTAACATTTCTCATTACAGAAAATTTTTGGTAGGGGACTTTTCAGTCCTGTGCAATCTGCAGCCATTCCATTTTCATCAATTCCTGAAGAACCAATTCCTTCAGCAATAAGCAAGAGGTTGCCTCTTGCAATCAATATCAATCTAATTCAAGTAAGGCTCTTTTTGTGGACCTGCTCATTTGAAATGTCATTAGAATACAAAATGAGTCTTTGGTAATGAACAGTATCCTCTGATTCTTTGAAGTGAACTAAAAACTACTGATATTGAAATAATTACAAAAGAACTATATACAAATACTTGTATTTTATATAGGAATCATATAAAATACATCTTCCTTATAATTATTGTAGTAGCAGTTACATCATTTCTAATATCATATGTTTATAAAATATGTTTAAGATTGGTCATCAGTCTTATCTGGGATTTACTTTTTTTTTTTAATTTTTTATTGTAGTAATTCGTGCAACATAGCATATATCTTTGTTAAGTACAAGTTGTTAACAACATATTTGCACACACTTCTCATTTGACCCCTTCCCCAATTCCCACCCCATTCCCTCCCCCTCCCTCCCCCTCAGGTTCACATCAGTGAGTGACCTTGATATGATTGTGTAAGTACATCATGT
>PVLC010011870.1:0-12858 GCA_004027655.1 Graphiurus murinus
GTTCGCGGCCAGCCTCAGCTACCTAGTGAGGCACTCTGCAACTTAGTGAGACTCGGTTTCAAAATAAAGAATAAAAAATAGGGCTGGGGGTGTAGCTCGGAGGTAGAACGCCCCTGAGTTCAATCCCTAGTACTGAAAAAAAAAAAAAAAAAAAAAAAAAAAAAAAAAAAAAAAAAAAAAAAAAAAAAAAAAAAAAAAAAAAAAAAAAAAAAAAAAAAAAAAAAAAAAAAAAAAAAAAAAAAAAGAAAAAGAAAAGAAACAATGGAACAAAAGGAACAAAATAGAGGAGTCAGAAATAAATCCACACATCTACAGCCAACAGATTCTTGACAAACAAAGGAGGCCTCAATCTTCAACCTGTACAAAATCAACTCAAAATGGATCAAAGATTTTTTTCTGGGGGGAAGAGGTACTGGGGATTGAACTCAGGGTCATTCCACCTCTGAGCTACACTCTCAGCCCTATTTTATCTTTTATTTGGAAACAGGGTTGCACTAAGTTGATGCAAGCTTCACTGAGCTGCTCCTCCAGCCCTTTTTATTTTTTTATTTTGAAGCAGGGACTCACTAAATTGCAGAGGCTAGCCTTGAATCTACGATCCTCCTGTCTCAGCCTCCCAAGTACTGGGATTGCAGGTATGTGCCTGGCTTGGATCAAAGTTTTTTTTGTTTGTTTTTTTGTTTGTTTGTTTGGCAGTACTGGGGATTGAACCCGGGGCATTCTACTTCTGAGCTACCTACACCCCAACCCTATTTTTTATTCTTTATTTTGAAACAAGGTCTCGCTAAGTTGCAGAAGGCATCACAAGGTAGCTGAGGCTGGCCATGAACCTGTGATCCTCCTGTCTCAGCCTCCCAAGTACTGGGATTACAAATGTGTGCCACCATGCACAGCATGGATCAAAGATCTTAATGTAAAAAAGACCTGAAACTTTGCCGCTACTAGAAAAAACCACAGGGGAAACACTCCAAGAGAGTGGCTCAGGTGGTGAGTTCCTGAATCAATAGCTCAGGAAACAAAAGCAAGACTTGACAAATGAGATTACAACAAATTGAAAAGCTTCTGTACAGCAAAGGAAACAATCAACAGAGTGAGTCAAACCTACAGAATGGGAGAAAACCTTTGCCCGCTGTTTTCTAACAAAAGATTAATATCTAGAATATATAGAGAACTCAAAAAATAATAACAACAAAAGAACAAATAATTTTTTTATTTTATTTTTTTTTTTTTTTTGCAGTACTGGGGATTGAACTCAGGGGCATTCTACCTTCGAGCTATACCCCCAGCCCTATTTTTAATTCTTTATTTTGAAACTGGGTCTCACTAAGTTGCAGAGTGCCTCACTAGGTAGCTGAGGCTAGCCTCGAACCCAGATTCTCTGGTCTCAGCCTCCCAAATGATGGGATTACAAGCGTGTACCACCACCCCCGGCTCAATAATTTAATTTTTTAAAATATGCATGCTTATAATTCCAGCCTTTTAGGAGGCTGAGGCAGGAGAACCACAAGTTCGAGGCCAGCCTGAGTGTTAGTGGGACCCTATTTAAAAATAAAATTTAACCGGGCGTGGTGGCACACCCCTGTAATCCCAGTACTTGGGGGGCTGAGCAGGAGCATCCGGGTTCTTGGCTAGCCTCAGTTACTTAGTGAGGTCCTCTGCAACTTAGTGAGACCCTGTTTCAGAAATGAAGAATAAAAAATAGGCTGGGCGTGGTGGTTCACGCTTGTAATCCCAGTACTTGGGAGGCTGGGACAGGAGGATTGCAGGTTCGAAGCCAGCCTCAGCTGCTTAGTGAGGCCCACCACAACTTAGTGAGACCCTGTTTTCAAAAATAAAGAATAAAAAATAGGGCTGGGTGTGTAGCTCAGAGGTAGAATGCCCCTGGGTTCAATCACCAGTACTGCAAAAAAATAAAATAAAATAAAAAATTAGGCACAGTGGTGCATGCCTGTAATCCCAGTACTTGGAATGCTGATACAGGAAGATCCCAGATTCAAAGGCTAGCCTCTGCAATTTAGTGAGTCCCTGCTTCAAAATAAAAAATAAAAAGGGCTGGAAGGGAGCCAGGTGTGGTGGCACACACTTGTAATCCCAGAATTTAGGAGTCTGAGACAGGAGGAATTCGGGTTCGTGGCCAGCCTCAGCTACTTAGTGAGGCCCTCCGCAAAATAGTAAGACCATGTTTCAAGATAAAGACTAAAAAATAGGGCTGGGGATGTAGCTTGGAGGTAAAAATGCCCCTGGATTCAATCCCTAGTACTGAAGAAAAAAAAAAAAAACTGGGCAAAGAATATGAACAGACACATTCTTCTCAAAATACAAATCGCCCATAGATGTATGAAAGCTGCTCAATATCTTTGGCCATCAGGGAGATGCAAATTAAAACTATATTGAAATTCCATCTCATCCCAGTCAGAATGACTATAATCAAAACAAAACAAATGCTGGTGAGGATGTGGAGAAAAAGGAACCTTTATACACTGTTGGTGGAAATGTAAATTAGTACAGCCACTATGAAAAACAGTATGACGGTTCCTCAAAACACTAAAAATAGAACTAAAACATATGATCCAGCTATACCAATCCTGAGTACTTCATCTGAAAGAGATGAAGCCAGCATACCAAAGAGGTCCCTGCTACCCACGTGTTCTGTGGCACTGTCCTCAGTAGCTAAAATAGGAATCAGCCTAGGCGCCTGTTAACAGATGAATAGGTTAAGAAAATATGGTGTGTATACCCAATGGAGTATTATTCCGCCATAAAGAAGAATGAAATCACATCATTCGCAAGATAATAGAACTAGAGAACATAGACAAGTATTGTTTTGTCTTACATGTGGAGGAAAAAAAAAA
Organism: Graphiurus murinus; assembly: GCA_004027655.1. Taxonomy (NCBI): domain Eukaryota; kingdom Metazoa; phylum Chordata; class Mammalia; order Rodentia; family Gliridae; genus Graphiurus; species Graphiurus murinus. The sequence goes on from PVLC010011870.1 coordinate 2,853, forward strand.
AAGATGACCTGAAAATAGGAGGAGGACTATTAGGGAAAAGAAAAGAGTGGAGAGGAAAACAAAGGAGGGTAGAAGGGAGGGTGGATACACCCAGTGCACAATGTATTCATGTATGGAAATATCACGGTGAAACACGTTAATTTGTAAAATTAGTATGTGTTAATAATGTGTTTTTTTTCTTCAAGAAAGTCAGCCAAAGTCCCTGAGCACCGCCTGGTGCTTTGCCCCACTTAACGCCCACACACTGCAGGCATGCCCACTGGGCAGATGGGGACAGAGGTGGAGGGAGGGTCACTTGCCCAGGATGACACCTTTAGTCATTTGCAGAATTGGATCTGACCTCCGGCTTGCTGGTAGCTCTTGCAGTTCATGTGGGATCCCCTGGAGCAATGCAGGACACCCCAGTCTGGCACCCGTGCCCTGTGCTACCCCTCTAAGAGCCCAAGTCGAGCCACGAGCTGCCGAGAAAGCTCAGGGCTGAATGTGAAGCCAGAAGTCTGACCCCGACGGTGTGCCTCCTGCCTGGCCCTGTCTCCCCCCAGGCCACATCTCTGCTTACACCTCAGGATCCAGGACCTGCCTGCCCTGACTGTTCCCAGCAAGAGGCTGCCCTGCACCACAGTGCCATGTGCCTGGACGGAGGGCGGGCAGACAGGAGGGAAACATCTCCCCCAGCTCACCACCCTTCACTGCCAAGCAACCCTAGTGTCCAGGGCCTCTGCCACTGTAGTCCAAGACCCCCTCGTGAAGCAGGAGAAAGAGCCAGGCTTTGGGGTGATTCTGAAAATAGCCCTGCCATACAGATAAGATCTAGATGCCACTCCCTTCCTTGGAGGACAATGATTAAAATGAGAGTGAACGCAGCTGGGCTGGGTGGCACAGGCCTGTAATCTCAGTATTTGGAAGGCTGAGACAGGAGGATCTCAGGTTGGAGTCTAGCCTCAGCAAGTTAGCAAGAGGCTCAGCAACTTTAAAGACCCAGTTTCAAAATAAAAAATAAAATAGGGCCAGGGTTGTAGTAGTCCCAGTACTTGGAAGGCTGAAACAGGAGGATTGTAGGTTCATGGCCAACCTCAGCTACTTAGTGAGGCCCTCTGCAACTTAGTGAGACCCTGTTTCCAAATAAAACTAAAAATGGTCTAGGGGTGTATCTTGGAGGTAGAATGCCCCTGGGTTCAATCCCTAATACCCCCCACCTCAAGATGGGAGTGAATGCAAACACCCAGCACACAGTAGGTGTTCCACAGAGTGGGCCTACCTGTCCTCCCTGCCCGTATTATTTATGAAAATCCCAGGTCTTCCAGCAATTCAGACACTGGTCCAGGAGCTCCAGGGGTCAGCGTGGTGGTGGCCTTGGAATCAGGAAACAGCCTAAGGAAAGGGATCTTGAGGAGTCCTGGCAGCTGTACGTTGGTCTCACTGCTCACCAGCTCCCCTCTCAAATACCCTTTCAGAGCCAAGTGGGGTCCCCAGGGGTGGTTTCTGGAAGGGCTGATTCCTGTCACTTTGTGACCAGATGACCAACCCAGCCGTGCTCTCCAGAAGTGGCCTCTCCCTGCCTTCCCATCACCCGGTCTCCCTACCCTCATACAGCCAGGCCAGCGCCAGCCAGCACTGGCCCTGGGTGCTCTCTGTTGAGAACAGTCAGCTCTGGCTCCTAGACGAGCCTGGGATGGGGTCCTCTCCAGGCTCGCAAGAGCCCTGCTTTTCCAGAGCTGACATGTGCAGGCTCTCCAGGCGTGGCACGGGGCCTGGGGACAGAGCCTTACGACTTTGCCCAGCCTGGGGCCCCTTCTCGGCCCTTTCCCCGGCCGATCTAGGATCTGGCCACCAGGAGGCGCTGTTCCTCTCAGATTTGACAAGACCAGCAGGCGGGGCCGCCAGACCTAGCCCAATTCTAAGCGAGGACAGAAGGCAAGTGAACTACAGTGTGCAAAAGGGAAACAATGGCCTTTGTCTATCGCTGCTGTGAATCTACCACTTCCCACGCAGGACCTTCTCGCATCCTCCCGGCCTCGGTGGGGGTGGGGTCAGGGGGCACCAGTCAGGGTTCCAAGTCACAGCCAACAGAAACCAACCTCTGCTAACGTTAGCAAAAAAAATATAATAAAATAAATAAATAAATAAATGTACTGCTCACAAAGGCAACAGAAGAGACAGAAGCATGCTGGGGAAATGGCAGCCACCCCAGGAAGATGGGGCCTCCAATGTGGTTTGAACAGGATACTAGCTCTGGCCTCTTGGCTCCCAGCGCCGCTGGAAATAACCTCAGAAGGCCCTTGGCGTTGGCGGCACTGCTTCCCTTCGCCACCAGCTCCTGCCTGGCTGTGGCCCTCTCTGCCTAACAGGCCTCCTCCACCCATTCAGCAAAAGTGAAGCCCCTTTCCCTCCGGCACTGGGACCTGGCAGCGGCTGGCCTGCCTTCTCTCGGGGACTGCCACTCCCTGCTGACCGCCACACAGTGGAGGTGGGTGAGGAGAGCTGGCTACGCTACTAACAAAGGCCACGGACCGCAGGACCCAGAGCATGGCGCCAGGGGTGGGGTGGGGGTGGGAAGGCCTTGGGGGTTGAGGGGTCCAGCTCTCCAACCCAACTGGCCCAGGCTGAAGGGAGAGCTGGCTGGGACCTCAGACTCCCTCTATGTCAGGTAGGACCCAGAGGTTAAGGTTGGGGTCCAAGAAGATGGACTGGGGAAAGCAGAATGGAGACCGGTAGGGAGCTTAATGGGAATCTTGAGACTTGCAGTTGGAGAGGCAGCCAGAGACCCCAGGAAGAATTCAGTCACTTGTGTATTTACTCCACGGGCATTTACTGCTGCAGGCTCCGAGCCGCCCTGTGGAGAGACAGAAAGAAAGGAGCCCTGTCCCTGTCCTCACAGAGCTCACCCCACTTGACACTCATTCCCCAGAAGGACACCTGAGGGGCTTAATGACTGAGGGGGTGGTGTTTCCCTCCAAGGCCCTCTAGAGCCACCAAAGAAGTGTCCTCCAGCTGGGCATGTAATCCCAGTATTTGAGAGGCTGAGACAGGAGGATCACAGGTTTGCAGCCAGCCTCAGCAATTTAGCAAGACTCTCAGCAACTTGGTGAGGCCCTGTTTCAAAACAAAGAATAAAAAGAACTGGAGGTAGAACTCAGAGGTAGAACCTTCCTGGGTTCAATCCATAGTACCAAAACAAAACAAAACAAAAAAGTGCCCTCCGTGCCTCTTCTCGGCCTCCCAGGTAACTTCTGCCTAGAGCCCCTTAGGCTCAGAGAGGATCCCTCTCCTTACAGCTCTACCCATCCCCACCCAGAGGAAAGGCTTTCTCAGCTCCCCTGGTCCTTGATCGGCACAGGAGTCTGTCACAGGGAGACACCTGGGCAGAAGGATTTGCATGTTATGATTTGCAAAAGCTGAGCACAGGCAAACTCCTCCCTTCCCAAGCCAGGTCTCCAATTTCACACCTCAGAGAACCCTGAGCCTCTTTTGTCGCTTTCCCCCATATGGTTCCCATAAGCCGGAACAACACCACCTTCCAATCATCGAGCAGAGCCTGAGGACTCCTGGCTGGGGCTTAGTCCAGCATGGAGACCACACCTGGCAGGTGCAGATCTCTGGGCAGCTTCGAGGGCTGTCAACCTACAAGAAGCTTTATGAGCCCAGGACCCCAGGTAAGAACCAGGGTCCTTCTGACCCTGCCCAATCCCAGCCACTCCAGTGCCCAGAAAGTAGTAAATGCCCTGGATATTTGGTGAATGGATGAATGACAGTTTTCAATTCATCAGCCATTGTGAAACTGTAGGCTCAGGAACAGACAAAGCCCTAGCCCCACCCTCGGGGAGGCCAACTAAACCCTTAGAGGACAGCAGGGGAGAGCTGGAACTACAAAGCCTGTTTTAGGAGAGAAAAAAAAAATGTTCCTCTAACTGCTAGTGAGTGACTGTTGCCTTGTGCCAAGCACACAGGCTAAGCCGTGAACTTTACATCAACCCAGTTTAGCATAAGTCGCTGCAAGCCAGCTGCTCTCCTTCCTATTTCATTTTATTTCATTTATTTTTTGGCACTAAGGATTGAACCCAGGGGCATTCTACCTCATATCCCCAGCCTATTTTATTCTGAAACAGGGTTGATGCTAGGTTGATGAAAGTCTCACTATTTGCTGAGGCTGGTCTTGAACCCTCGATCCTTCTGTCTCAGCCTCCCAGGTACTGAGGTTACAAGCGTGCACCATCACGTCCAGCTTCTCCTTCCCATTTTATTTTATTTTGTGATACTGGGAATTGAACCCAGAAGCACTCTACCTCTGAGCTACATTCCTTGCCCTATTTTATTTTTTATTTTAAAACAGAGTTATTGAGCCAGGCATGGTGGCACATGATTGTAATCCCAGTACTTGGAAGACTGAGACAGAAGGATCACAGATTCGAGGACAGCCTTAGCAAGTAGCGAGACTCTCAGCAACCTAGTGAGACTCTGTTTCAAAATAAAAATAAGCCGGGCATGGTGGCACACACTTGTAATCCCAGTACTTGGGAGGCTGAGACAGGAGGATCCCAGTTCGCAGCCAACCTCAGCTACTTAGTGAGGCCCTCTGCAACTTAGTGAAACCCTATTTCAAAATAAAGAATAAAAAATAGGTCTGGGGTGTAGCTCGGAGGTAGAATGCTCTTGGGTTCAATCCCCAGTACTGCAAAAATAAATAAATAAATAAAATAGGGCTGGGGGTGTGGTTCAGAGGTAGAATGCCCATGGGTTCCATCCCCAGTACCAGAAATAATAATAATAATAATAATAATAATAATAATAATAATAATAAAACAGGGTTTTTTTGTGTGTGCGTGGTACTGGGGATGGAACCCAGGGGCATTCTACCTCCGAGCTACACCCCCAGCTCTATTTTATTTTTATTTTGAAACAGAGTTTTGCTAGGTTGATGAGTTTCATTACTTGCTGATGCTGTCCTCAAACCTGCAATCCTCCTGTCTCAGCCTCCCAAGTAATGGGATTATAAGCATGCACCACCATGCCCAGTTTATTAATTAATTAATTTATTTATTTATTTATTTAGTGGTACTGGAGATTGAACCCAGGTGCATTCTACTTCCGAGGTACCTTTTTTTTTTTTTTTTTTGCGGTACTGGGGATGAACTCAGGGGCATTCTACCTCAGAGCTATACCCCCAGCCCTATTTTTTTTATTATTCTTTATTTTGAAACAGGGTCTCACTAAGTTGTGGAATGCCTCACTAAGCAGTTGAGGCTGGCCAAGAACCCGCATCCTCAGGTCTCAGCCTCCCAAATGCTGGGATTACAAGCGTGCGCCACCACGCCCGGCTACCCCCAGACCTTTTTATTTTTTGTTTTGAAACAGGGTTTCATTAGGTTGCTGGGAGTATTGCTACATTGCTGAAGCCATTCTGGAACCTATGTTCCTCCTGTTTCAGCCTTCCAAGTACTGGGATAACAGGTCTATACCACCATACCCAGTGCATTCTCATTTTAAAGACGAGGGAAGAGGCTCAGCAAGGTCAGGTGCTGGGCTGGGTGTGTGGCTGAGTGATGGCAGAGCACTTGCCTGGCATGCAGAGACGCTGGCTCCCATCCTCAACACAGCAAGACAAAACAAAAAAACTTATGTTTATGGGGTTTTTCTGTTTGTTTGGTTTGGTTTGGTTTTAGTGCTGGGAATTGAACCCAGGGAGGGTTCTACCTTTGAGCTACACCCCCAGCCCTATTTTTTATTTAAATTTAAATTTTATTTATTTATTTATTTATTTATTTATTTATTCATTCATTTATTCATTTATTTTGTGGTACTGGGGGCTGAACCTAGGGGCATTCTTCTACCTCTGAACTATACCCCCAGCCCTACTGAAACCAGGGGCATTCTACCTCCGAGCTACATCCCCAACCCTATTTTTTATTCTTTATTTTGAAACAAGGTCTCACTAAGTTGCAGAGGGCCTAAGTAGCTGAGGCTGGCCAGGAACTTGGATCCTCCAGTCTCAGCCTCCCAAGTACTGGGATTACAAGTGTGTGCCACCATGCCTGGCCTATTTTTTAAATTTTGAAACAGGGTCTCACTAAGTTGCTGAGGCTGGCAGTGAACTTTCGATCCTCCTGCCTCAGTCTCCCAAGTACTGGGATTACAAGCATGTGCCACCACACCTGGCTAAAATTATGTTTAAAGTCACACAGCTGGGCAGGAGTAAAGCCAAGACTCTAACCCAGAAGCTGTTAAAATAGAATGAGGAGATGGGGTCCTGGATCCTTCCTCCCAACCCAGGATCTGTTGACTGAGTTCTCCCATTAAATCCCTTATCTGCAAGATGGAAATAATAATAATACCTACACTGTGGATATAGTGGGAGTTTTTTTTGTTGTTTTGGGTTTGTTTGTTTGTTTTTTGTTTGTTTTTTGTTTGTTTTTTGTGGCACTGGAGATGGAACCTAGGGGCATTCTACCTCTGAGCCACACCTCCAGCCCTATTTTATTCTTTTATTTTGAAACAGGGTTTCACTGAGTTATAGATGGCCTCACTAACTTGCTGAGGCTGGCTTCGAACCTTCGATCTTCCTGTCTCAGCCTTCCAAGTACTGGGATTACAAGCGTGTGCCACCACGCCGGTTTCATTTTTTGTGTGTTTGTGTGTGTGGTACTGGGGATTGAACTCAAAGGCATTCTATCTTACAGCTACACCCCCAGCCAGATTTTATTCTTTATTTAGAAACAGGGTCTCACTAGATTGATGAGAGTCTCACTACTTGCTGAGGTTGTCCTCGAACCTGTGATCCTCCTATCTCAGCCTCCCAAATTCTGGGATTACAAGTGTGTGCCACCACACCCAGCCATAGTGGGAGATTAAATGACATTTATTTATTTATTTATTTATTTATTTATTTATTTATTTATTTATTCTGGAGATTGAACCCAGAGGCATTCTACCTCCAAGCTACACCCCCAGCCCTATTTTATTTTTATTTTGAAACAGGATCTCACTAGGTTGATGAGAGTCTCACTACTTCCTGAGGCTGTCCTCCAACCTGCGATCCTCCTGTCTCAGCCTCCCAAGTACTGGGATTACAGGTGTGGACCAGCACACCCGGCTCTAAATGACATTTAAAGGTTTTTATAGCTGAGCATGATGGCGCACACCTGTGATCCCAGTGACTCAGGAGGCTGAGGCAGTAGGAACAGAAGTTTGAGGCCAGCCTGGACAATTTAGTAAGATCCTATCTCAACATAAAATAAAAAGGGCTGTGGGTATCCCGATGTGGTTGGCTGATACAGGAGGATCACAGATTCAAGGCCAGCGTACGTAACTTAGCAAGACCCTCAACAATTTAAGGAAACCTGTTTCAAGATAAAAAAAATAATTTAAAAAAATTTTAAAGGCTGGGGGTGTGGCTTGGAGGTAGAATCCCCTCGGGGTTGGGGGCGCGGGTTGCACTGCAGATGTAGCTCAGAGGTAGAGAGCCCCTGGGTTCAATCCCAAGTACTGCAATGGGGAAAAAAGTGCTTAGGATGGTCCTGGCAGATTGTAAGCTCTATATTAGTGTTGCCTATTATTATTATTAATTGAAATTCATGTCACTCATTCATTCAGCCAACATTTCAGCACCAGTCTTCAGCCTTAGTAGCAGATCAGGACACCAGCACAAAGAAGAGAGTCAATGCTGTAATGTGTTTAAGGAAGGCAGCCTTGGAATATGGGGAGGGGGTCACAGGAGCTTCCAGGGATAAACAGCCAATCAATTCTCCACCCAGGAGGAGAAGTGATTTTTTTTTTTTTTTGTACTGGGGTTGGAACCCAGGGGCATTACCTCTGAGCTACACCCCCAGCCCTTTTTATTTTTAAATTTGAAACAGGGTCTTACTAAGTTTCTGACACTGACCTCGAACCAACCTGCGATCCTCCTTTCTCAGTCTCCCAAGTACTGGGATTGCAGGTGCCACCTCGCCTCAGCCAGGAATGAGCCTTTTACAAAGCAAATCTGATCAGCTGGGGTCGGGTAAAGACCTCCAATGGGGTGGGAGGTGGCTCCGCCCCAGGATGAAGTCCAAAGACCCCTGTTTCCGCAGGGCACCTCTACTCCAAGGTTCTGCTTTCACGCCCTGCATCCCATCCCTCCTGGCCCGTTTAACTTTAGCCCAAGCTCAACCCTTTCCAGCTCCAGGGCCTCTGTCCCCTGGTCCCCTCTGCCGAACTCCCTCCTGCAGCGTCTGAGGACTTCATGGAGGAGGGGTCCTGTGCTCGGCACCCACTTGGCACCTGCATAACTCTCTGGAGAATTCCCATCGCCTTGAACACCTGTGCCCTTACTAGTTGGAACACTTTAAGAAGCTGATGAAGACTGGAATGGTGGCGCAAGCTTGTAATCCTAGTACTTGGGAGGCTGAGATAGGAAGATTGCAGGTTCAAGGACAGCCTCAGCAAGTAGTGAGACTCTCATTAACCTAGTAAGACCCTGTTTCAAAATAAAAATAAAATAGGGTTGGTTGTGTAGCTCGGAGGTAGAATGCCCCTGGGTTCAATCTAGTACCACAAAAAAAGAAGATGGGAGCCCAGGAGGAGTCCAACATACTATGGGAGAGTCTCTGAGCCTGTTTGCAGGAATCCCAGGTGCCCCAACCAATCTGTGTCACGAATTCAGCTCTGGACCTGCCCTCTCCAGGGAGATACCAATTGGAGATACCAAAGCCCAGGACCCAGGACCTCTGAGGTCAGAGTTGAGCCAGTTACCTTCTGTGGAGATGGAAGCCCCATGTGCAAGGGTGGGTGGGGGTCTCTAGATCCCGATGGCTTCTCTCAATTGCGTCGCCACTACTACTACCACCACTAATGCCACCAAGCCACCAGCAGGACTTCTACCACTATCATGAAGGAAAGACAGACTAACTTCCTAGGAAGCCTCTTTGGAACAACTGGTGCAGTGGAAAGAACAGACCCTGCCAGGTCTGATGTGAAAAGTGCTTTTATACACTACGTGCTCAAACCAAGTGCAGTGCTTGGAAGTATTTGGGAGGCTCAGACAGGAGCCTTGCAGTTCGAGGACAACCTCAGCAACTTAACAAGATACTGTTTCAAAATAAGAAATAAAATAGGAGCCAATCGTGGTGGTACAAACTTGTAATCCCAGTACTTGGGAGGCTGAGACAGGAGGATCCCAAGTTCAAAAGTTCAAGGACAAGTCAGGAGTGATGCACACGGTTGTAATCCCAGTACTTGGGAGGCTGAGACTGGAGGATCCGGGTTTGAGGCCAGCCTCAGCTACTTAGGCCCTCCGCAACTTAGTGAGACCCTGTTTCAAAATAAAAGGATAAAAAAATCGGGCTTGGGATGTAGCTTGAAGGTAGAATGCCTCTGGGTTCAATCCCCAGTACCACAAGAAAAAAAAAAGTTCAAGGACAGCCTCAGCAAGTAGTGAGACTCTCATCAACCTAGCAAGACCCTGTTTCAAAATAAAAACAAGCCGGGTGTGGTGGCGCACACTTGTAATCCCAGCATTTGGGAGGCTGAGACCGGAGGATCCGGGTTTGCAGCCAGCCTCGGCTACCTAGTGAAGCACTCCGCAACTTAGTGAGACTCGGTTTCAAAATAAAGAATAAAAAATAGGGCTGGGGGTATAGCTCGGAGGTAGAATGCCCCTGAGTTCAATCCCCAGTACTGAAAAGAAAAAATAATAATAATAATAATAAAGAGCCTGGCACACAATAGGTACTCAGTAAATCAAATGTAGTTCCCTGGTCCCCAAAGGACCTACTCTCCCCCAGAGCCCTCTACCTGTCAGACCTGAAGCTCACCAAGTCTAACTCTTCAGTACACAGGCCTAATGGGCAGGTCAGCCCCAGAACCTGGGTGTCTAAGTCCAACAACGCCTGTCCTCCTGCTGAACTCAGGCCTAAGACGGAGGTGTTCAGTGTGTGACACCCTGGATTCAGGCACACACACTTCCTCCAAGGACATGTCGGAGGGGGGGAGATCAGACTCCATGAGGGAATGGAAAGCCAGGCGCAGGGCACAG
>PVLC010011870.1:12958-45949 GCA_004027655.1 Graphiurus murinus
GGGGAGGGGGGGGGAGGGAGGGGGAGGAGGAGGAGGAGGAGGAGGAGGAGGAGGAGGAGGAGGAGGGGGAATGGAAAGGTTATCTGGAAGGCCGAGGCTTCACCTCTGAGGCAGGCAGCTCAGCCCCTGACTGGGAATCTCAGGGAGCCTGCTTCCCCCTGGGTTCTGAAGGGAAAGAGGTCACAGGGGAAGCCCTGACTGGTTCCCAGAGACTTTGGCAGCTGTGCACATCAGCCAAGCAACCCCTGGAATTTTGAAACAGGATCTCCCTAAGTTGCTGAGGGTCTCACTAAGTGTCTGAGGCTGGCCTTGAACCTGTGATCCTCCTGCCTCAGCCTCCCAAGTACTAGAATTCCAGGCGTGCACCACCACACTTGGCTTTTCTACCACTTTTGCCCCTCAATCCACCCCCGCAGCTTGGTGAGACCCCACAGCAGGGAAGTGAGGTCCAGACCAGACCGAGTGACCTCAAAGCTCATGCCCTTCTGCTTGGTCCTGCTACCTCCCCGGTGGCCCACGTGCTGCTTCCAGTCTGCGCCACCAGTAGGTCTGGTTCCACAGCTGCTTTCTGGAGGAGGCTCATTCTCCAAGGCCCTGCCACTGCAGAGTGTCTGTTGGTGCCCGAGCAGGGGAAGCCAGCCTGGCCCCTCTGCTCACAGCCTGCTGCGTCTGAGCACCTGCCCTGCAGGAAGTAGAAGGGGACTTTGCTGGAAATCTGCCTTTAATCTTGACTTCCTGTTTTTTGCCCTGGGGGACTGCCCAAGCTTCAGAGTAGCAAACTACTTCACACCAGCTTCTCTAAACTGTCATCTGGGGAGGGGAGGACACAGGGGAGGGAGGAGACTTCCCTTCCCTCCCCACCCACAGAGGTGCTCAGGACACCTGGACACCAACCCAATTCTGATGGCGCTGGGCTATTTGGTGCCTGTCACCAAAATCTGAGAAATCTGAGCTCCGGTTCCCATTCCCCACGTCCCACAGGCGTCCACCTTCCTCTTGTCTTCACCCTTCTAGGGCTTGCCTCACCCCCAGGACAAGTGGCCCAGTCTGGGGAAGTGAGCCCTGGTTCCTGACACAGACTTGACATCTCTGTTTCACAGGTGGTTTAGACTCAGCTCATCTAAAATCCCGCTCTCAGCTGGGCACGGTGGCACATGCTTGTAATCCCAGTGTTTGGGAGGTGGAGCCAGGAAGATTGGAGGTTTGAGGACAGCCTCAGCAACTAGTGAGACTCTCATCAACCTAGTGAGACCCTGTTTCAAAAATAAAAATAAAATAGGGCTGGGGGTCTAATCAGAGGTAGAATGCCCTTGGGTTCAATCTCCAGTGCCAAAATAATAATAAATAAATAAATGAAAATAAAATCCAGTTCTCAGTTGGGCAGTAGCACAGGCCCATAATCCCAGTACTAAGGAGGTTGAGATGAGAGGATTGCAGATTTGAGGCCAAACTTAGCAATTTAGCAAGACTGTTCCAAATAATTTTTTCCCCCAGGGGGGATTGAATCTAGGGACATTCTACCTCTGAGCTACACCCCCAGCCCTATTTTTATTCTTTATTTTGAAACAGGGTCTCACTAAGTTGTAGAAGGCTTACCTAAGTAGCTGAAGCTGGCCATGAACCTGCAATCTTCCAGTCTCAGCCTCCCAAGTACTGGGATTACAGGCGTACACCAACCATCCCCAGCTCCCACTGTCACATGTCTGAACCATGCAGCAGCCTCCTCTAGTTTTTTGGCCTTCATCTTTTTATTTTATTTATTTATTTTTGCAGTACTGGGGATTGAACTCAGGGGCATTCTACCTCCGAGCCCCATTTTTTATTCTTTATTTTGAAACAGGGTCTCACTAAGTGCCTTACTAGGTAGCTGAGGCTGGTTGTGAACCTGGATCCTCCGGTCTCAGCCTCCCAAATGCTGGGATTACCATCCCTGGCTTATTCTTTATTTTGAAACAGGGTCTCACTAAATTGCAGAGGGCCTCACTAAGCAGCTGAGGCTGGCCATGAACCCAGATCCTCCAGTCTCAGCCTCCCAAATACTGGGATTACAAGTGTGCACCACCATGTCCAGCATTTTATTTTAGTACTGAAGATTGAACCCAGGGGTGCTTTACCACTGACTTACACCCCCAGCCCTGTTTGTTTGTTTGTTTATTTGTACTGGAGATTAATCCCAGGGGCATTCTACCTCTGAGCTACACCCCCAGCCCTAATGTTTTTTATTTGGAAACAGGGTCTTGCTAAATTGCTGAGGCTGGCTTTGAACCTGCAGTCCTCCTGTCTCAACCTCCTAAGTATTGGAATTACAGGTGTGTACCACCACGTCCAACTGGCTTTCGCTCTATCCTGTCACTCCTTTGCTTAAAATCCCCCAGTGGTTTCCATTACTCATATAATAAAATCCAAACTCAGTGAGTCTGGGTCCATGGTCCCCAACAGGATCTGGCCCTCCTCTCTTGCCACTCGCCCAGACTTTCTAGTCCCATCACGTTGTCTTCCTGGCTGTTACTCAAACCACTGAGCCCCTCCATGCCTTGGGGCCCTTCACCATCCTGTCCTTTCCACCTGGAACCCTCCTCCATTCCACCAACACTGGGGTCTGGAAGCTGAGCCCTGTCTCCCCCATTCCCTCCTGTCCTTTGGGGCGCTCATTGCCTCTGTACCACAGCTCCTGGTTGCCTGTTTGTTTATCTTCTTGGGCAAGAACTTGGTGATCTCACTCATTCCTTCAACTCCAGCATCCAGAACAATGACTAGCACTTAGTAGGTGCTCAATAAAGTATGTGCTGTGTGAGTAAGTGAATGAATGAACTCTGAGGCTGGGAGTTAATTGGCTCTTGCACTTGAAGAAAGCTCTGTGGTGTGGGGCCCTTTATCGATTTGTTCACGGTTTTATCTCCGGGTGCCTGGGATTCAGGAAGGTTAAAAAATTATTTTTATCCTGCTGAAAAGAGGTGGAGCCAGGATTCAAATGCTAGTTTATTTGACTCCAAAGTTCACATGCTGGGGAGGAGCACACCGAGGGAAAAAAGTCAAGTGTGTTTGGGAGGAAAAGAAGACCAGTTGATAACAAAACTGGAACGAGGATTAGAGTGTTTTCCCAAAATCCCCAGTGTCCTTTCTTTCCCATTCTGACAGCTAATTCAGCCAAGGCAGGGGAAGAGATGTCAGTTTCTCCCTTCCAGAGCTTTCCTGCAAGTTGAGTGGCAGCCCCCTCCCCCACTGGGCCCTGATTATCATTCCATCTTGACCTCAGAGGAAAGAGAAGCCACTCCACCCCCTTCACCCCAGCCTGTTATCTTGCCGAATCTGCCCCATCTTTCATAAAAGAGGCGTGTGCTCTGAGCCTGATCTTAGAAAAGAGGAAACCAAGCTTAGAGACCTTAGGTAACTAACTAATCTAAGGCCACACAGCTAGTAAGGCCCAGGCATGGTGGTACACACTTATAAACCCAATACTTGGGAGGCTGAGATAGGAGGGTCGAGGATTGGAGTGAGACCGTGTTCCAAAATAAAAAATAAAAAGGGCTGGGGGAAGCCGGGCATGGTGGCACACACCTGTAATCTCAGTATTTGAGAGCCAGAGGCAGCCCATATATATATGGGCTAGGAGTGTAGCTTGGAGGTAGAATGCCTCTGGGTTCCATCCCCAGTACCATAAAAAGGGGGGGGGGGTGATGGGGTGTAACACACTCAGAGCTACAACGCCCCCAGGGTTCAACTGCCAGAACCATACACAAAAAGATCCCTGGCTCCCACCATCCCTACAATGCACACTTATCTTTGAGACTTATTAGATGCCTCCTCAAAAGCATCTCTCCTGGACACGCCAGGTCAGAGTGCTCTGCCTCCCAAGGGGCCCTTACTGTATCCCTCCTTCAGCCTCTCTAATTTTTATATATTTATTTATTTATTTATTTTTGGTACTGGGGATTGAACCTAGGGGCATTCTACTTCTGAGCTGCACCCCCAGCTCTATTTTACTTTTTTACTTGAAATGGCCTCGCTAAAGTTGCCGAGGGTCTTGCTAAGTTGTTGAGGCTGGCCTCAAGCCTGTCTGTGATCCTCCTGTCTCAGCCTCCAAAATACTGGGGTGACAGGCTTGCACCATCACCACACCTAGCCAGCCCCCTTCATTCTTATTTTGCATTCCAAGACTTTACCAGTAGCCTCCCTTCCCCCCACGCCCTCAAGAATGCTCCTTCTCTCTGTCCACCCAAGCCTGACCCTTCCTTCAGGGCCCAGTCCCTAGAAAGCACCCTGAGACTGCCAACCTCTGCCAGAGTCTCTGGTGCCCCCCACATCACTGCACTTGGTGCCCCTCATAAGTCAGCACACTGCTCCTATAGCTTAGAGCAGGTCATCTCCCTGCTCCTCATCAACAATGATACAAAACAGTCCATGTTTGAGAATTCACCCTCTGCCAGCTACTGCACACTAAGCGCTTTAAACCTATTAACTCATTTCCTGTGCGCCAAACCTTAATAAGTTGACTTATTATTTTCCTCACTTATCAAATGGATATATTACAGCACAGAGAGGTTAAGTGACTCGGCCAAAGTCACGCAGCCACTGGCAACTTTATTGCTTCCAGGTCAAAAAGAAAGTTCAGAGCCTGGCCTGGTGGCACATGCCTGTAATCCTAGTACTTGGGAGGCTGAAATAGGACGATTGTAGGTTTGGGGCCAGCCTCAGCAACTTAGCGAGACCCTGTTTCAAAATAAAAAATAAAAAGAGCTGGTACAGTCGGAGGTAGAATGCCCCTGGGTTCAGTCCCCCAGTACCAAGAAAAAAAGAAAAAAGAAAGAAAGGAAAGTCCAATTTTGCATCTCTTGCTCCTGTCGCTTGCAGGAACCCATCTCCCACTACTCTCCCCAGCCCTTGCTTTGCTACAAATTGCAGCCCACCGCGCATTTTTGGTTCCCAGAAGCCACCAAGCTCTCTCGCCGCTCCCTGCCTTTGCGCGCGCTGTTCCCTCGGCCACGGTCTCCGGTCTCCGCTGGGCCAAGTCTCCCCACTTGCCCTCCCTTCTTTTCTGCTTCCTGTGGACCTTGTACAGCACCACTCCACTTTATCAATTAGTTCCCTGCGGTGACCCCTTGGCCTATCAGTCTGTCCCCACCCGACAGAGAACTGACAGTAATGAGAAGCGGTCGCACGGATGGACTCCAGGGCAGGGCTTGTCGCTCTATTAGCACCAGGAGATGTTTGTGAATGAATGAATGAATGAATGCAGCGAGCGAGGAGGTTCACTCTTCACAGGCAGACATGCAGAGGAAGAGGGGCCCGGGCTCGTGTGTACGAGGAGCTTCCTCCGGAGAGAGCTGGGAGGTCGCTCCGAGGCTGCGGGGCGAGCCCTTTGGGAGGGCCCTCGGGGCCTTCCCGCAGGCGGGCTGCAGGCCGGCGGGGGCAGGGCGTGGGCGCGGACACACCCCCCGCAGTGCCCCCGGCGCCCAGCAGGGGGCGCCGCCCAGCCGGCCCACGCCCCGCCGCGCGCCGGGCAGGCCCCCTCGCGCAGGCGCGCTGCGGCGGGCGGAGGATCCGGGCCGCGCTTCCTCTCTCCAGGCCTGCGAGCTTCCTCCCAGCGGAGCCCGGGCGAGCCGAGGTTGGCTGCCGCCGCCGAGCCCGCCGCCGCCCTCCGCCTCCCGCGCCACCCGCACCCTGCCCCGGGAGTCCCGCCGGGGCGGGGTCCGAGCGGGGCAGCCGCCCTGCGCCGCCGTCGGGGCCGTCCCCCGGCCAGCCGTCCCTCCCGCCCCGCCAGCCGCTGGCCGCCCGAGCCTCCGGGGCGTGGAGCGCGGGGAGCCCCGCGGCCGGGATCGAGCGTCCGGGGCGGCCCCGGGCAGCCGGCGCGACGTTCCAAAATCCAACCTTGGTGGCGGCGTTCGGAAGCGGAACTCTGCCGGGGCCGCGCCGGCTACATTGTTTCCTCCCCCACCCCCCGACTCCCTCCCGCCCCCTTCCCCCGCCTTTCTTCCCTCCCCGACCCGGGCCTTGCGCCGGTCCCCCTGCCTCTCCTTGGGCTCTTCTTCCTCCCCCTCTTTTCGCATCCGTACCTCTTTGTGTCGCACCCCTTGGGGACCCCTGCGCCCCTCCCCTCCCCGTTGGCCGCATGGACCGTCCTACAGGCCGCTGATGCCACCCGCGGCGAGGTGGCCCGGACCGCAGTGCCCCAAGAGAGGTAAGTCTGGGCAGCCCCGAGGAGGGAGATGGGTAGAGGTCCCGCGTCCCGCCTCTCTCGCAGCCTCTACCGCGTCCACTCCCATCCCCCACCTCTTTCCCCCCTCCTTCACGGGTTCGAATTCTCCCGGGAGTCACTGTCAGAACCCTACCGGGAGGGAGCCACGAAAAGAGGGAGATACCGCCCAGCAGCCCCACAGACTAGTCTCAGGTCAGCCAAGTTCCCCCAGTGTGGAGCTCAGAGTGGGAGGTGGCTGGAGTGTGGAGGGAGAGGATCTGTGTGGGCCAAGGTCCTGGAAAATGGGCTGCCCTCCTGGGAGTTCGCCCTTCCCTGCCCAAGACCTCCCTGCAGGTGCTCTAGTCTGCTTGGACCCCAGGCAGCCCAGGTCCTGGCCACCTCCCTTGAATCCTAGAAGCCTAGTTCCTGGGACTGAGTTGTCACTCTAAGCCTCCCAAAAGAGCAGGCCTAAGCCAAGCGACCTCTGACTCTTGGGTGGGGGAACTGGGCAAGACTTTGGTCCAAGGTGGAGGTGACTCTGGGCAACAGCCCCATGCCCTCACCTCCTGGCACCCTGGCCAGCCCATTCTCCCAGGTTCCTCCGGGCCTAGGCCAGGTATTAGGAAGGGGTGTGTCCAGCCACCAGATCTTTGTAGCTTAAGGAGGAATTCTCTTCCCTGGCCTTTTTGTAGAGCTGGGAACTGAGTCGCAAAGTGGGGAGATCACTACTCAGGCCTCTGGTGGAAGGCAGCCAGCTGTGTTTTACCCCCCGGCTTTGCAGAGCTGAACTGCTGCGGGTGAAAGGAAACCAGGCAAGGCACTGTCACCTACCAGGGTCACAGGCCCCCAGCCTGGCCCAGGAGGGACCTTGGGGTATGAGCACGTGCTCCCCTGCAGAGGGCTTCCGGCCCCAGCTCTGCCTTGGTCTGGGCTCAGACAGCATCTGCACTGCCCAAGAGATTTCCCCTTGGTGCATGAGACTTGGTCCTACTGGTAGGGGATGTGGTGAGTGTGTGGGGTCAACCTATGCAGTGTGTCACAGAGACCTGCTCCTGTGCCTAGTTAAAACAGTCTGGTGATTAGTCCTGATCCAGCCCACTCTACATGTTTGGCCCAGCTGGCACAGGGGCAAGCCAAGTTTAAAAGGTGAATGGTATCAGGATGGTCAAGGGGGAGCCCTGTCTCCACTGGCAGCCTGATCATGGGAGCCTCCTCAGATGAGGGACACCCCGAGGGCCCATCTTATGCTCCCTATACTCTAGGGAGTGGGGCAGAGGTGGCAGGAGTGAGGCTGGCAGTGCAGCAGGATCCTCCGCCTCTCAGAGGATGCTGAACCTTGTCTGGGCCCCCTTGGAGTCCTGTTCAGGACCCTGCCCTTGATTTAGGCTGTTTTCTTTTTGCCCTGACATGCGCAGTGGAGGTGGCCCACTTGTCCTGGGCCTGTGAGGTTCTGCTCACATAGCCCCACACCCAGCTCTAACTTCCTTTCCAGCCTGAGGGGCTAGGGCCTGACATCATTGGGCACTTCTTACTGTCCTTGAACCGAAGGGTGTGTCTCAGGGTCAAGAGGGCCTCCATAGAGGCCTGGAATCCCAGTACTTGGGAGACTGAGAAGGATCACAGGTTTGAGACCAACCTGGGCAACTTAGACCCTGTTTTAAAACAAATAGGGCTGGGAGTATAACTCAGAGGTAGAACCCCCTGAGTTTGATCCCTAGTACCAAAAAAAAGAAAGAAAAGGAGAAAGAGGGGAGCCTAGCATAGACCAGCACATGTGCAGCGATGTGTTTTTATTTGGTGAGTGTGGTGCTTTCCTCCCTCTCTCTGTATTGGGCTAGGGGCAAAGAAATACTAGATGATTCCGTTAACCATGACAGGAACACCCAGGCCCCAGGGGACTAAGCCACTTGGAGAGGTCCTTAACAAGTGTTGGAGAGGGGGCAAAGTTCAGCCCCCAACAGTACAGGTAGGGCAGAGGCCCTGGATCCACAGTGTGTCTAGTCTGCCCCCCAAAATCCCCATGTGCCCTGATGGAACAGGGCTACCTGAATCCAGTTCTGGGCTCCATCTTTTGAGGGATTTTGAAGCCTTGACATATAGCCCTCAAAGAATAGAAGCATTGAGTCTGAGAAAGAAGGTAGAAGAGATCCTCAGGTGGCTGAAGGGCTGTCCCAGGTGGGAAAAGTTGTCCCATAGCAGAAATGTTCTTAGACACCCAGGCCAGAGCTGGGGAGCAGGTGGGACCCATAGAAGCCAAATCTGAGCTCATTCTAAGAAAATCATGTTTATACTAATTCTCTTGATTTAGAAAGTAGCCAAACAAGCTGGGCGTGGTGGTGCACACTGGTAATTCCAGTACTTGGAAGGCTGAGACAGGAGGATCACAGGTTCGAGAACAGCCTCAGCAATGTTTCAAGACTCTGTAACCTAATGAGACCCTGTTTCAAAACAAATACAAAAAAATAAAAAGGCTAGGGGTTTACCTCGGGGGTTGAACACCCCTGAGTTCAATGAAAGTAGCAAAACAGCTACAAAAAATTTAGAAAACAAAACAAAAATAACCCACTGTTTCTTCATCAAGCACTGACTGTTTTTTCTTGACTTTCTCTTCCTTTGTCACTGTTTTCCTTGGAGCGACATGCCATGACACCTTTTTTCATTCACTACTGTGTCCACGGGCACTCCCATGTCTCGTGGCACTACACAGTCTTACTTACTGCCTCTAAAAAGCTACAGAATATTCCACGTAGCTCTGCCATAGCAGCTTCACCATCCCCTGTCACTGAGCGTGCCTTGTTTCCCATCTGTCACTGTTGTGGGGGTTGTTACTACGAGCCCCAAAAGCAGCCAGGAAAGGAGCAGGCAACTTAGCACCCAACTCACATGGGCACCAGGCTTAGCCACACCGCTCAGGCCAGGGCAGAGTATGTTGGACAGGTCACTACCCTTTAGTGATAGGTGCTTCATAGGACAGTGAACTAACTAACCCAGGAACTAGAAAGTGCCTGGCACAGCCCCCCTCCTATAAGTGGGGGTTGGTGTTGCTGAAGGAATGCCCACCCTGGGCTGCCTCAGCATGGGAGAAGACACCTGAGCCATGGGCTCAGGTTGGCTGACCACTCACCCAAAGAGAAGGTGGTCCCTCCTGTAAGCCCTCTGAAACCCTCCAGCCTTGAGGTTCTGGGCTGTTGTGGCCAGTGCCCTGTCCTGCCACCTGGCCCCACCCTCCTCCATCATGACGTGATTGGCTGGCTCAGGGCCTGGGAAGATGGGCTGCCTGTTGGTGCCCAGGGCCTGACCCCACCCACTCCCCTTCCGGTCCGCCAGCCTCAGAGCTGAGTGGCTCTCAGAGCCTGGCTGCCTCTTGCCTCCCGGCTTCTGCAAGGCTGGCTGGGCCTGGCATTCCCCAGTGGAAGTAGAACCCCAGCCCAGAGCCAGCCAGGCCAGCCTCAACCTCCACCTTTCCCAGTGGCCAGGGAAGGGAAGAATGCTAGGGTGTGGAGTAGGGGGGATTCTAGAGCCTTCCAGCCAAGAGTTGGAAGGGAATGAGTTGGAAAGGAACTTAGATGGTCTGCAAAGTCCCTGGGGAAGCTCATGGTGTGTGAGCATCCTCGTCCTTACCAGGTGCTTCCCAGGTCTAACCTGAGTGTGTACCGCTGTGACGTGCCTTGCTTCCCCCTTGTTCTGCGTCCATGCAGACTAGAATAACTGGGAGTGCCCTCCTGAGGCCGCCTTGTGGACAGTAGGAGGAAACCAGTCTCAGCTGGGCCCTCCCTGGGCCCAGAGACGACATGTAGCCCCAGCTGACCCCAGGGCAGCCCAGGACTGACTGAGGCAGGGAGGGCTCCCTGAGGTGGCATACTCAATACAGAGATCCCTCAGGCTCGTGACCTCAGACTCTGGCTGCCAGACTTCTCTCTCCTCCCCAGTCTTGGTACACGGGAAGTGGGCATTACAACTGCTCTCCTGTCCCACAGCTTTGGCGGGGATGAGGTCACCGGGTGGGGTCCTCCCCAAGATGCTGGCCTGGCTGAGGCGAGCCTTTTGGGTATTTCTCAGTTTCCCCCCGCCCTTGGTTGGGGACAGGATGGGTGGAGGAGTGAGCTGCCCCCCACACCCGGTAGGGAGCACTACCTCTCCCTCCTCCTTCCCTCTGGGTCCCTTCAACCAAGGGCTGGAAATAGAATTCGCTAAGTAATGATTAAAGTCAAATTCAGGCCTAAAAATAAAGAGCTGGTGAAGGAAGAGCTAGTGTGTTCCCTTCGCAGCTGAGGTGAAAAGTGTGCAGGGAAGGAGACTGGCTTGCGTGGCTGAGCCCCTGCTCGCCACAGTCAGGAGTGCTCCACGTATTGAGGGGGTGCTCTCTTATCAGGCACAATGCCGCCAGCGGTGCCCATTGATTGTAGACTGCATGGATCAGGGACATTCTATCAGGAGCGTATAGAGAATACAGTTTTTTTCCGTGGGGAAACCAAGTCTTGGAGGGTGAAGTGTTCTGTCTACGGCTACGGGGGAGCTCCCCTCATCAGGCCCAGGGCTGGAGGGCCCCACGCAGCTCAGCCCGCCCTTCCTCCTGCTTGGTTTCTCTTCCTGGTTCTGAGGCACTGTGATGAGGACAGCTTCTCTTCACACACTTGCTGTGTACACCCTGCAACCGCAGCTCCGCTTTGCCTCCCCTCCCTTCCGTGGTCTGCAACAAGCAGAAGAGAGACTGCTGCACGCCCCCCCCCCCCCCCCCGGCTGGCCTGCTCTTTGCACTGTTGGAAGCCTTGTGGGTGGGTGAAACTTGGGTGTCTTCTGACCCCTGTCCACCCTGACTGCTGCTTTTCAGCCCTGCCCAGCTTGGCTCCCGGTTCTCGCCCAGCCTTGTGCATCTGTGGCCTGTGCACTTCACACTGCAGGGAGACAGGAGAGGAGAGCGAGCTCAGCTGCCAGCCGTAGAGGAGGCCAGGCTCAGGGGAGTCAGGAGAGGCCTGTGGTTCCCACTTCCTGGCAGGGCTGGTGGGTGCCCAGAAGCTGGGGATCTGCGTGGGCTGGGACAGCCTGGAGGACTTCCTGGAGGGAGGGGAGGGCACGTGAGAATCTAGAGGCACTAGAGGAAGAGGCCTGGCAGGAGTTGGGGGTGGAGATGCAGAGGTTGGGAGCTTCTGCCCTCTCAAGGCCTGCTAGCTTCTCTCTCAACCTTCCTGTGCAAGGTCAGGATCTGCAAGTGAGCACAAATAAGCACAATTGTACCTTTGCTTCCTAGAACAAGAGGGCCAAGCTCTTGATAGACCCCCCCCCCATCTGTCCATTTGTAGAGTGTCATCTGTCCTGCACAAGGACGAGTTGGAGGAAAGATCTCCTGACCGAGGTTCAAATAGATTAGAACTTAGGTCTTCTGTTGCAGCTCTTAGAAGCTGGGTGGGCCTCCAGGCAGGTGACCCTCATCTGAGCTTGTTTCCTCCTCTGTCCAACAGGAATCAACAGTACTTAACTGTGGTGTTTTGTTACTGTTATTGTTTGAGGATTAAATTACTAGTGCACACTTGTAATCCCAGTACATGGGAGGCTGAGACAGGAGGATTACAGGTTCATAGCCAGCCTCAGCAACTTACATCCTCCACAACTTAGTGACACCCTGTTTCAAAATAAAGTAGGGCTGGGGGTGTAGCTCAGAGGTAGAACACCCCTGGATTCAGTTCCTAGTACCACACACAAAAAATGCAGAGCCCCAAACTGAATTGAGTCTTGGTCTGCTGCCTGCATGCTTTCGTTTTTACAGTCCATCCTGCAAGGGGTTGTTGATAGCCCCCTTCCCCTCCAGTTGGTAGTGAGTCTGCGTGTCCATTGTGTTGGCCCCTGTAACTTTACCTCCACAGCTTTGAGTTCTCAGGTCTCACTTTGGAAACAAAAAGACCAGAAATCTGAGGGCCAAAGTTCTATATCTTTGGGTTTCTCTCACCTCCTGTAACATGGCTAGGAGGCTTTAGGGTGAAAGACAGGGACATTCCTTGATGTTAAAGCGTTTGGTGGAGGTTAGTGTAGGCAGGCTGTATGTAAATGTAGGAAAATGAAGATGCAAAGACCACAGCCAGTGCTACGGAAGGTGGGGAGCAGAGGCCTGGGTTAGGGCACTGGGGAGCCCACAGTCCCGGTTGCCCAGTGCATGTAGGTAATTAGGCTTCTGAGCGGTAATTAGAAACCTTTCTGGGCCAGGAGTGGCAGCCTCAAGCCACAGTGGTGCCCCAGGGGAGGAGGCTCCCCGTTAGCCTCCTCTTACCCAGCCCCCACTGCTCCCAAACCACTAGACAGGATTTCCGGTCCCACTGAGCCATAGGGGGCAGGAAAAAAGCCAGTAAGTTGCTGTAATTTGGTTTTTAACATTTTTCAGTCATTAAACTCGCCCCTCCTCCTAGGTCAGGGTTGCTGAAGGCCTAGGAAGCCTCAGAGGTGAGGAGAGGGAGGCGTGCCCTGGAACCAAAGCCAGGCATCCTCCCACTGCCTTCTGACCCCTGAAACGTCTGTGCGGTAGATGCGCTGAGGCTCCGCCTGCCCAGGCTGCTGGGGTCACGGACCCCCCCACACACACCGGGTGAGCAGGGGGCAGGGGTCCGCTGTGCTGTCAGCCTGGGTGCCAGCAGAACCAGGGGTGGGGCTGGTTTTATTGCTGCCAAACCAGCCCAACTACTGACAGGGAAGATCCCTGCCCTCCACAGGTACTCTGCCCCCCCTCCCTTTTTGGGGGGGAGGGTGCCCAAATCTGAAACTTAATTCTGCCCTGTGACCTGTAGGAAACTTGGGGGCTGCACTCAAGGCCTCCTTGAGCCCCCACCCTGAGCCTTCTTCAGCCTTAGTTCACTCCCTCCTGACCACAGTTGGAACCTTAACTTTGGCCTGTTCTAGCCCACCCCTCCCCCAGTTACTCTACCCCAAGATCCTTCCAGCTCCCCTCCCCATTCCTTCCTAGAATCCTTCCTGGGTGGCCCCTGTCCCTCTTATCTTTCTGCAGGGCCTGGGATGTGCTAGCAGATGTTCTGGCACCAGGTTTACATTTTGTTGGGGTCTCGAGCACCGGCCCTGGGCTGAGCATAGAGGAGGCTCATGAGTGGATTTCTTGTGTCCCCAAAGGCAGGACCTCCTGGCCCTTCCCTCTTCCTGCCCATCTGACCCACTGGCTCAATGAGAAGGCAGAGTGGGTCTTCTGTTGCCTCTGGTGGTTGCCCACATCCCCTAGAGGGTCCAGCTGCCAGGTATTCAGATGTATCACTCAGCTATCATATAGTCAAGCTCAGGACTAAGTCTCTAGTACACTTCCCTTTTCAGTGGGTATTTTTAGCTGGGTGTAAACAGTTACTGAAGGCTCCCACGCCCCATTGAGCAGTGGAGTTTTGATGAGGGGGGCAGGGCAGGAACCCCTTGACCTACCCTGGCTTTGGGGGTCTACGGCTACCTCGAGGCCAGGGAAAAGCAGTCCGGGTGTTTCTGGGCGCCCTCTTCCCTCTCCATCCCCCCTCCCTGTCAGCCTGGGCTCCCAAGAAAGGCCTGCCCGAGGCTGTGGCCACTGACCTCAGTGCTCGGGCACAATGCCCGGCCTGTTCCCGGGACCCCAGCACAAGGGCTGCTGGGAGTAGGGTTTGGGGCAGGAAGTCAGAGCAAAGCGTTGGCCCTGCCACATCCCAAGCCCCCGATCCTCCAGCCCTGTGGGGGTGGGGTGACAGCTGCTGTCCCTTTGGGGTTAAATATAGTCTCTTCGGTTATGGGACCTCAGTGTGGTGCAGCCAGCCTGGCTTCCCCCTTTTGTTCCTTCCTTCGTTCAGTGTTTGCTTACTGAGCTTCCACTCTGGGCTCAGCCCATGCTGGGTATGCAGCCGTGAGTGGGAACCTCGCTTTCCCCCAGAAGAGCTCCCAGGCTGCTCCAAACCACAGTCCCAGGCCGGCAAGGTTCTCTCTGGAGGACCAGGCAGCCGGCACAGCTGGGGAACCAAGGAAGACTCCTAGCAGAGGTGGTTTTCAAAAAGTGACTTGAAGCTGGGCGTGGTGGTGCACGCTTGTAATCCCAGTGCTTGGGAAGCTGAGACCAGAGGATCTGGGTTCGCCGCCAGCCTCAGCTACTTAGTGAGGCCCTCCGAAACTTAGACCGCGTAGTCTGGCGGTAGAATGCCCCTGGGTTCAAACCCCGGTACCACAAAAAAAAAAGTGACTTGAGCTGGGTATGGTGGCGCGCACTTATAATCCCAACACTTGGGAGTCTGAGACCAGAGGATCTGGGTTCTCGGCCAGCCTCAGCTACTTAGTGAGGCTCTCTGAAACTTAGATTCCGTTTCAAAAATAAAGAATAAAAAATAGGACTAGGGGTGTATCTCAGAGGTAGAATGCCCCTGGGTTCAATTCCCAGTACCACCCACTCACACACACATATATACACACACACACACACACACACACAAAGTGACTTGTGTTTTATTTTTAGGGGAAAGAAAGTAGATGTGGCTTTAAAAAAAAAAAAAAAGTCAAAAAGAACAAAATACCATACATAGAGTAAAAAGAAAACTCTCCCTTCCCACCCCAAAGGCAACCTCTGTTGTTTTTCTATATCTTTCCAGAGATAATCTAAGCATATCTGAGTTTCAGGATGTGTCGTACCTCTTCTTTAACAACATAGTTTGTATTATTCCATAGACCGGCACCTGGCTTTTTTCCCCCATAGCCTTTGATTTTTTTTTTTTTTTTTTTTTTTTTTTTTTTTTTTTTTTTTTTTTTTTTTTTTTTTTTTTTTTTTTTTTTTTGTGGAGTTTTTGTTATGTTTTTTGTGGGATTACAAACCTGGTTTAACCTTTGATTTTAAGTGTTTCAAAACCACCAAAAGTTAAAATAATGGCCAAGTGCAGTGGCACACACCTGTAGAGCACTTGCCTAGCATGTGTGAGTTTGATCCCCAGTACCATACACAGACACAAATGTTGAAATAATGGATATTCCTATGTCCTTCACCCAGATTTACCAGTTCTTAATATTTTCCCACATTTGCTTTACCTCTTTTATCTACATAGATTTGTGTATATATGTAGTTTTTGGTGATTTGTTTGTATGCTTTTTTTTTTTCAGTACTGAGAATTGAACCCAGGGCCCTTCTACCTCTAAGCTACACCCCCAGGCCTTTTTTTTTTTTTTTTTTTTTTCCAGTACTGGGGATTGAACCCAAGGCCCTTCTACCTCGAAGCTACACCCCCAGTCCTATTTTTTATTCTTTATTTTGAAACAGGGTCTCACTAAGTTGTGGAGGGCCTAAGTAGCTGAGGCTGGCCACGAACCCGGATCCTCCAGTCTCAGCCTCCCAAGTACTGGGATTACAAGCGTGCACCACCACATCTGGCTTTATTCTTTATTTTGAAATAGGGTCTCACAAAGTTGGGGAGGTCCTCACTAAGTAACTGAGGATGGCCTTGAACCAGTGATCCTCATGTCACAGCCTCCCAAATATTGGGATTAGAAGCATGCACCACCACATCTGGCTTGTTTGAATGCATTTTACAGGCATCATATCTTTCATTTCTGAGAATTTAGCATGTATCTTTTTTTTTTTTTTTTTTTTTGCAGTACTGGGGATTGAACTCAGGGGCATTCTACCTCTGAGCTACACCCCCAGCCCTATTTTTTTATTCTTTATTTTGAAACAGAGTCTCACTAAGTTGAGGAGAGCCTCACTAAGTAGCTGAAGCTGGCTGTGAACTTATGGTCCTCCTGTCTCAGCCTCCCAAGTACTGGGATTAAGTACATGTGCCACCATGCCTGGCCTCATAATCATATATTTTTTTTTTTTTTTGAACTCAGGGGCATTCTACCTCCGAGCTACACCCCCAGCCCTATTTTTTTATTCTTTATTTTGAAACCGAGTCTCACTAAGTTGCAGAGTGCCTCACTAGGTAGCTGAGGCTGGCCGCGAACCCGGATCCTCCGGTCTCAGCCTCCCGAATGCTGGGATTACAAGCGTGCGCCACCACGCCCGGCTCATAATCATATTTTTAAAAAATTGACATTAATTCAGCTAAATGTGATGTCACATGCCTGTAATCCCAGTAACTGAAAGGCTGAGAAAGGAGGATCACAGGTTCAAGGGCAATCTGAGCAAGTAGTGAGACTTTCATCAACCTAGTGAGACCCTGTTTCAAAATAAAAATAAAATAGGACTGTGGGTGTAACTCAGGTAGAATGCCCTGGGGTTCAATCCCAGTGCCACAGATAAATAAAATAGAGCCAGGCATGGTGGCGCATGCCTGTAATCCCGTTTTGGGGAGGCTGAGACAGGAGAATGACAGGTTTGAGGACAGCCTCAGCAAGTAGTGAGAGTCTCAGCAAACTAGTGAGACCCTGTTTTCTAAACAAAACATAAAAAGGGCTGGAGGAATAGCTCGGAGGTAGAATGTCCCTGAGTTCAATCCCCAGTGCCAAAAAAAAAAAAATTAAAAATTAAATAAGGCCCAGTGTGGTGGAGCAAGCTTGT
This sequence comes from Graphiurus murinus, assembly GCA_004027655.1. Lineage (NCBI taxonomy): Eukaryota > Metazoa > Chordata > Mammalia > Rodentia > Gliridae > Graphiurus > Graphiurus murinus. Next base: position 29,617 of record PVLC010011870.1, read on the forward strand.
AATCCCAGTACTTGGGAGGCTGAGACAGGAGGATCCAGGTTTATGACCAGCCTCGGCTGCTTAGTGACTTAGTGAGGCCCTCTGCAACTTAGTGAGACCCTGTTTCAAAATAAAGAATAAAAAATAGGCCTGGGAGTGTAGCTCAGAGGTAGAATGCCCCTGGGTTCCATCTCTAGTACTGCAAAAATAAGTAAATAAATAAATAAGACTGGGGCTATATCTTAGAAAAGAAAGAGAATTGTCATTAGTTCCATATTATCTATTTTCTCATTTCCCTAGTGGTACCTAAGTGATTATTATAGCCTTCCCCTCAGTTCAGAATCTAATTCAGGATTACTTCCCTCACCCCCCCAATACTGGAGTTTGAACCCAGAGGTGCTCTACCATTGATCTATACCCCCAGCCCCTTTCTTATTTTGAAATAGGGTCTTGTTAAGTTGCCAAGGGCCTCAAACTTGCAATCCTCCTGCCTCAGCCTCCCAAATAGCTAGGATTACAGGTGTGTACCACCACCACACCTGGGTTACTCATTCTCCGCCCCCCTCCCCCTTTGTCTTTTATGATAGTGACATTCAGAGTCCAAGCTAGTTGTTTTGGATTTGTCTGATTGCTTTTCCTGATTGTTGTCAGGTTGACTGCTCTGGCAGGAATACCACACAGGTGAGGCTATGTCCTCCTGGTGTGTGAGATGGGAGGCACTAGCATCTGCTTGTCTCTTTGTGATGCTCAGCTTAGGCTGTCCACCCGCTCTCCCTGTTGTAAACGTGCTCTTCCTTTTTTTTTTTTTTTTTTTTTTCTGGTTAATCTGTGAGATGGTGCTTAGAAGCTGTGTCTCAGTCCTGTTCCTCCAACAGGTTTCCTTCAATGACACTAGAGCTGGTGTTTTTCCATTGTACTTATTATGTCGTGGGGAATGTTCCCACTCCTCACCTCAAGATCTTTTCCGACCCCATCACAGCTGAAGGTGTGCTATTCCCTTTTTGGAATATCTGGTGATTTGTTTACACAGTCTACCATTAATGGACATAAAGACTTTCTCCCTATCTCTTGCTGCTACAAACAGTAGTCCTACTGCATTTTTTTTTTTTAGGCATCTGTGCAACAGAAGCATTTTACAGCTGCATCCCCAGGGTTGGGTGGAAGTTCCCTGGGTGAAGAGGAGGGACAAGGAGGAAATGGCAAGGCGGGGAAGTGGGCAGGTGCAGGTGTCCAGAGAAACAACAGGCAGGAAATAGGTCTAGCTGAGCTGGGCTTGGTGGTGAACAGCTTGGTGGCTGAGACAGGAGGATTACAGGTTCTAGGCCAGCCACAGCAACTTAGCAAGGCTCTGTTTCAAAACAAAATCTAAGATAGGGCTGGGGGTGTAGCTTGGAGGTAGAATGCCTCTGGATTCAACCTCTAGTACCAGGAAAAGAGAAACAGGTCTGGCTGAAGTACTGGGAGCCAGAAAATCCCAGAAAGGCTAAGTGATTTTCCCCAGGTTACATAGCAAGTTGGTAGTAGGGCCAGGGTCCTGTCAGTAACTGTGTGAAGGACCCTGGTCTATTTGACCCAGGCTGGACTGTGGAGTCCCGAGTGTGCAGTAGCTGCCCTGAGCCTCAGACCTGTTCAGGAAGGAGCTCACCTCCTTGGGGTGCCATAAGGAGGAGGCCCCAGCCTGAGCAGTGGCTGGAGGCTGCTGAGCCATCCTGGGCTCGTGGTCTTGCCAGGGAGGAGCCTCCCAAGAGGGCTAGCAGCTCCTGCTGCTGGATGTCTGGCAAGGGAGGTGGCATTCCTGCCCGGGGGATGCTGAGAGGGTGGGAACCTCAGTCCTCAGAGCTGCAGGTTCTCAGCGATTGATCAGTGGTCCAGATGTAGAGACTGGGTCCCAGAGGCACATCCAGTAAAGGCAGCGGGGTTAGTCTCTCTTTGCCTCTTCCAGATCCCTTGTGACTTTCAAAGCCCAGCCCTTGAGACAGACCATCCTGACTGCTCCTGAACTTGCCCCTTCCCTCTGAGCACCAATGTCTGTGACCCTTATAACTGTTTCTCTCCCCCGCCCTGCCCCCTCCCAGGCTCCTGTGCTCCCAGCATAACAGCAACTCCTGGAGCACAGTGTGAACACATAAGGCAGGGGCACTAGGGGCTGGGGAGGACTGCCAAGCAGCTCAATACCCGGGAGGCTCACTCAAGGTGTGACCTCAGGCACAGCCACAGGCCTCTCTGGGCCTCACTCGGGTCCATGTCTGTAAAATAGGGGTAATAATAGCCTGTCTCTCAGAGTTGTTAGGATTGGATGAGCCATGACGTGCCAAGGACAGGGCCTGGCACTGAATAAGTGCTCAGAAAACAGGGCCTGTTATTATTTTTATTATTATCATCAAGGCAGCGGGGAGGTGGCGGCAGCAGCTGCAGGCTGGGAAGGAGTGTTTGCAAACTGACAGCTGGAAGGGTGACTAACAGAGCTGCAGCCTCCGCGCCCTCCTGTGGTGGCAGCCAGTTTTGAGTTTGGGGGGAGGTGCAGCGATGTGGAAACCTGGCAGTGCTTCGGGCTAGAAGGGCCTGAAGGTTGGGGGCCTAGCCAACCACAGTGAGACCCCACCTCAGGCTTGGAATGTTACCCGTTCTCAAGTTGTTCAGCCTCTTGAGCCTCAGTTTCCATGTCTGTAAAATGGGGGTAAGGCGAGCTCACAGCTCCCCCATACCATGCAGCTCCTGGGGCCCCAGGTCTTGGTTCCTGTACTTGTGGCTCAGTCATGGAAATGTGGGTGTGTGTGGTTCCAGGCTCGTCCTCCTCAGGCCTCAGTGCCCCTCTCTAGACAGCAGAGGTGGACAGGCCGGCCTCTGAGTGCAGGAAGGCCTGTGTGTTCTAGAGAGGCAGGAGGGCATATGCCAGACAGGTTTGGGTGTCACTTCACTCCCTCTGTAGCCTGCTTGGACCTCTGTACCCCCTTGAGGGCACGGGATGTGAGGTGAGGCTCAGAAAGGTTGAGTCACTCACCCTAAGTTGCACGCTCAGCAGAGCCAGGTTGGAAACCCAGGTCTGCCTGACTGTAACGCCAGGGGTGTGCTGCTGCTTTTTTGTGTGTGTTATGAATTACCTAGGGGTATTCGACCACGGAGCGCTATACCCTCAGCCTGTTTTAATTTTTATTTTGAAACAGGGTCTCACTAAGTTGTTGAGGGGCTCACTAAATTGCAGAGGCTGGCCTCAAGCCTGCCATCCTCATATCTCAGCTTCCCAAGTGCTAGTATTACTGAGGTGTGCCACCGTGCCCGGCAGGGTGTGGCCTTTAAGTGGTGGTGGTTTCTTCTGGCTTCCCTCTCCCCAGTTCCTGCTGGGCTTCAAGGTCACATGCTCCCCTGTCGAAGTTCCCCAGGCCCCCTCGCCCTCCTCATCCCACCCTGGCTGCACACAGTGGCATCAGAAGCTGCCCCTGCAAGGTTTATGTCCTGCCCACTCGAAACTTTCCTGTGCAGCAGACAGATGGGGTGTCTGGGTGGGCTCTGGAAATCCAGGCCACAGCCCCAGGTGAACACTATCCTACCTTCCCTCGTTTTGGCCTCCCCCCATGCCAGTTTCTCAGGCTGTGCCTTCTCTGGCCCACCCTCTGCCTTTCTAAGCTCTCCAGTCTACAGGACTCAGCTGCAATACTCCCTACACACACCTGCACCTACACCTGCACCTGCACTGAAAAGTTCCCTCCTACTGCCTGGTTAGGGGCAGGTTTGTGACCGTCAGCCCAGCTGCCAGACCCCCTCCAGCCCATCAAATGAGCCAGCAATGAGGCGCATGGGGGAGTCTCTCTTCTAGTGTGGTGTGGCCATAGAGGTACCCTGGGCTGTTTGGGAAGGTGGCATGTGTATGCAGCTCTTGGGATGTGGTATTGACCAGGGTAGAGCTTTGGGCAGTCAACTTTATTGAAGTTAACATAGAGAGAAGCACACTGGTCATAAAGGTGCTGCCCCACGAATTGCCTCAGTGAATGCACGCTGTGACTGGGCTCAGACTGTATAACCAACACCTGGATGTCCCCTCTTGCCCCTTCCAGTCTCCCCTCCTGAGGGCAGTCGTCCTGATAGCATAGATTGGCTTGACCAAATTTTGAACTTCATACAAATGGATTCACACAGATAATGTTTCTATGCCTGCCTACCTGCCTTAGTTAATATTTTATTTAGAAATTCATCAAGTTGCCGGGTGTGGTGGTGCATGCCTGTAATCCTAGTACTTGGGAGGCTGAGGCAGGAGGATCGAAGGTTTGAAGACAGCCTCAGCAAGTAGTGAGACTCTCACAAACCTAGTGAGACGCTGTTTCAATATAAAAACAAAAAATAGGGTTGGGGTTGGGGAGTAGCTCAGAGGTAGAATGTTCCTGGGTTCAATCCTCAATATTACAAAAAAAAAAAAAAAAAAAAAAATTCATCATGTCTGTTTAGTAGCTGAGGTGTATTGTGCTCACCGTTGTGACTGTCCGACAGTTTATCCATCTCGTTCTCTGGGCACCTGAGCGGATCCCAGTTTGAGGTTTATGACAAAATGCTGCTGTGAGCATGCCTGTTCTGTCTTGGTGGACAGGGGCCCTGTTTTCTCTTGATGTTTTCGGAGAAATGGGCTCTGAACGTTCGGCCTTAGAGATGCCACCAGGGCAAGCTTTTTGTAGAGGAACCTGCTAGACATAGAGCACAAGGGACTTTCCCAGGTGACACAGCACCTCCCCAGTCCCTTGGGGCTGATGGGCAGGTGGCTCTAGTGCTGGTAGCCCTCTGAGCCTCCTTGGCAACTCTTGGTCAATCTGTCAGAGCTGTAAGGCCCACTGTGGACTTAGTGCTGGTGGCTGTCTATCCTGAGGAGCCCCTGACCTTGTGCTCGTGCCTGAGGATAGAGGATAGCCATGGTCCCGAGTCCCAGCTCTCAGAAGCCTCCGCATGTGTTTGCACTGTGGGAAAGAGTCCCAGTGATGGGGTGGGGCCGTCTCTTCTCACCCCTCCATCTTCACTCCTCCAGCAGCTCTAATGGTACCAAGTAACAGATCGGCATTCCTGTGACACGGGGACGCCTGATCTCCTGAGAAGATGTCGGCAATACAGGTATACAAGGGTGTGAGTCTAGGGCACATCCTTATCCCTGCCACCCTGAGCGTAGGGACTTAGATCAGCCTGCTGCCTCTTTTCTCACCCTGTTTTCTAGCCCAGGCTTTTAATGAAATAAAATTCTAGCATGAGCCGGGCATGGTGGCACACCCCTGTAATCCCAGTACTTGAGAAGCTGAGACAAAAGGATCAAAGATTCAAGGCCAGCCTTGGCAATTTAGCAAGACCTTCAGTAACTTAGTGAGATCCTGTTTCAAAATAAAAATAAAATGGGGTTGGGGTGTAGCTCAGAGGTAGAGTGTCCCTGGCTTCCATCCCCTGAACCTAAAAAATTTAAAAAGTCCAGCATGTGCTGCCAGACACAGGGTGTCAACACAGGAGCACAGGTATGGGGGCGGTGGGGAGATCGCAGCTGGAAAGGACCCAGAGTTCTTAGGAGACAGACTCCTCCCCCAGGCTCATCGAGGCCAGCTGAGAGTCTGACCTCAAGGGTGTGCAGGCAAGTGGGTGGAGAGGGGCCAGGGCTGTATCCGCCCACCCATTGCCTGCCCTGCAGGCCGCCTGGCCATCCGGTACAGAATGCATTGCCAAGTACAACTTCCATGGCACCGCCGAGCAGGACCTTCCCTTCTGCAAAGGAGACGTGCTCACCATTGTGGCAGTCACCAAGGTACTTGGGGGGCCTTGGGTTCCCACCCCACCCTCCCACCTCTGGGAGGACTCCCTTCTGGGTGTGGCTTCCCCACAGGGGAGGGTGGACCTGAGGGTGTGTCTGGGTTGTCCATTTACCAGGACCCCAACTGGTACAAAGCCAAGAACAAGGTGGGCCGTGAGGGCATCATCCCAGCCAACTACGTCCAGAAGCGGGAGGGTGTGAAGGCAGGCACCAAACTCAGCCTCATGCCGTGAGTACCCTGGGGAGGGCCAGGGGCAGGGAGAGAGGGGAAGTGGCCCTGGTCCTCCCAGAAGAGCCTCAGAGGAAAGCATGGGGCCAGAGCAAGAGCTGGTGTGTAGGGACAGGGCACAGGGGTTAGACCTCAACAAAGGGGGATCCAGGTTTTAGGAAGTCAGAAGAAGGGAGCAGGGAGCAGGTGAGGGCCTCCAGTGCCTGGCTGAGCAAATGAGTGTGGGAAGGTGCCGGGCAGAGGAAGCATCTGCAGAAGGCAAAGACGCCAGGGTCAGGACCTGTGAGCCACCCTGACCCCTGGCCCTGCCACTCCCCAGCTGGTTCCATGGCAAGATCACTCGGGAGCAGGCTGAGCGGCTCCTGTACCCGCCGGAGACGGGCCTGTTCCTGGTGCGGGAGAGCACCAACTACCCTGGGGACTACACACTGTGCGTGAGCTGCGAAGGCAAGGTGGAGCACTACCGCATCATATACCATGCCAGCAAGCTCAGCATCGACGAGGAGGTGTACTTCGAGAACCTCATGCAGCTGGTGGAGGTGAGCACAGGAGGGCACCTGCAGTGGCCTCGCCCCCGCCCCCTACTCACATGCTCCTGAACCCACCTGGGGACATGGGGCCACATACCCCTAGATTCTAGCTCCAGTCCCAACCTCTTCTGGTGGGGTGACCTGGCTGTTGACTACTTCTGTGAGCCCTTGTTTCCTCACACCTTGTGTGCCAGGGCTGACCTCTGACCCCACTGTGCCCCCACATGGAGGGCAGCATTATCCTCATTTTGTAGAACAGGACACAAAGGTTCAGAGCAATTAAGGTCCCTCAGCCATACATTGGAGGTGCCAGGACTAGAATCTGAGTCTGTCTGGTCCCAGAACTCGCTCGCTTCCTTCCAGCCACTCAGAGAACCCCAGGCCCAGATGTGTGTAAACAGGAGCTGCGCACCTTGATGGGCAGGTGCCCCTGGGCTCCCAAACCTGCATGGACTTGTCCACAGGTCCCTGCAGCTTCCAAGGCCAGCTCTGCCAGATCTGGTCAGGCCACGCCCAGCATCTGGCAGCCGCAGGTGGCCTCCCAGATGCCTCCAGACTCTCTTTCTGGCCTGGCTTGGCCTGTGGCAAGCAAGGGTGGGGGTCCCAGGCACACCTGGCTAGAGGTCATTGTCAGAACCGAAACAGGGTTTGCCCTCTACCTCAGGATGTTGGTGAGGCCCAGAATGGTAGTGACACCTGGCTCTCTGTCTAGCAACTGGATGTAGGGTGGCATGGTAAAAATGGGCAGACTCTCTTGCCAGGCCAGAAATGAGGAGCCTTCCCTTGCAAAGCGATTCTGGGCTGGGTGGGATCAGCCTCTGCTACCCTCTGGTGGTCAGCCTGAGCAGTGCATGTGAGCTGATGGGAGGTAGGGCCTGGTGGGGTGGGGGCTGGCTCTGAGGGCCCCCTCCTGTCCCCAGCACTACACCACTGATGCAGATGGACTCTGCACTCGCCTCATCAAACCAAAGGTCATGGAGGGCACTGTGGCAGCCCAGGATGAGTTCTACCGCAGTGAGTGCCCCCACCCCCAGACCACTCACCCCTTTCCGCCCAGGCCTCCTGGCTCTGTCCCAACTGACCCCTCCCCACAGGCGGCTGGGCGCTGAACATGAAGGAACTGAAGTTGCTACAGACTATTGGGAAGGGAGAGTTTGGAGGTAAGCCCTAGGAGCTGGGAGCCCCAGGAGGGGCCGAAGGCTGTGGGGAGTCTCAGAACAGCCCTGGATTCTTTCTCCTCCAGACGTGATGCTGGGCGATTACCGGGGGAACAAAGTCGCAGTCAAGTGCATTAAGAACGACGCCACCGCCCAGGCCTTCCTGGCCGAAGCCTCCGTCATGACGTGAGCTGGGGCAGAGGTGGCGGGGAGGCTGCCCTGGGCAGGGGCAGAGGAGGTGTGGCAGGCTTTGACCCACCCATCCTGCCCCAGGCAACTTCGGCATAGCAACCTGGTACAGCTCCTGGGAGTGATCCTGGAAGAGAAGGGCGGGCTCTACATCGTCACTGAGTACATGGCCAAGGTGGGCACCTGCCCCACTCCCTCAGGGCCCCCACCCCGCTGAGGAGCTGGCCCAGCTCATCGTGCACTGGCCGTGACTTTGAGTCCTGTCACCGCCATGCTTCAGTCTCCTCGTGTGTGAAGTAGAGGTAGTAGCAGAGCCTACCTTGGATCTGTGAGGACTGAGCATGCGTGTTGGTGACACCCTGGCCTCTCCCCACTCCTCCTCGGTCGGGTATCACCATCTGCCCAGCCCCAAGCCCACTCTTCTGAGCTAATCTGTCTGTCCTGCCCCCAGGGGAGCCTGGTGGACTACCTGCGGTCCCGGGGCCGGTCGGTGCTGGGCGGAGACTGTCTCCTCAAGTTCTCACTGTGAGTGAAGCAGCCCTGGGCTGGGGGTGGGGTGCGAGGGGGACCCCCATTCTGCTGCGGGAACCCTGATCTGAGAGGCCATGTGGCTGGCCTGCTCCAGAGACGTCTGTGAGGCCATGGAATACCTGGAGGGCAACAACTTCGTGCACCGGGACCTGGCTGCTAGGAATGTGCTGGTGTCTGAAGACAACGTGGCCAAGGTCAGCGACTTTGGCCTCACCAAGGAGGCCTCCAGCACCCAGGACACGGGCAAACTGCCGGTCAAGTGGACAGCGCCCGAGGCCCTGAGAGAGAAGGTGTGACGAGCCTTCCCCTGGGCCTGCGTAGCGGTGGGTGAGGGGCTCGGATCACTCCCCATCCCTAGAGTCCCAGGATCTGATGCTGATTCTCCCATCCACATGGCAGAAATTCTCCACCAAGTCCGATGTGTGGAGCTTCGGAATCCTTCTCTGGGAAATCTACTCCTTTGGGCGAGTGCCTTACCCAAGAATTGTGAGTATAGGTGCTGGGGCCTGGTGCAGGGAGTCTGCTACTGGTTGGGCCTGCTTCCCCAGTCGGAGGGGAGCCTCCAGCTCACTTCCTGGCCTGGGATGGGGCAGGGCTGAGGGGATCCCTGCACTAACTCATACAACCTACCTGCCCGCAGCCCCTGAAGGACGTTGTCCCTCGGGTGGAAAAGGGCTACAAGATGGATGCCCCGGATGGCTGCCCACCCGCAGTCTACGAGGTCATGAAGAACTGCTGGCACCTGGATGCCGCCACGCGGCCCTCCTTCCTCCAGCTCCGAGAGCAGCTTGAGCACATCAAAGCCCACGAGCTGCACCTGTGACCTCTGCCTCCACCCAGGTTGCGGGCCCGCAGGGACTGAACCTGGAGATCATGGACCTGGTGCCCCTGCTGCTCACTGGGCCCGAATCTGAACTGAGCCCAGCGGGCTGGCAGGCCTCTTTCCTCTGTCCCAGCCTGACCCCACTGGCCCCCCAGGGACCCCACCTAGGCCTGGCACCTCTCATGGACCCAAATGTAGGGCTCGGGGTGCCCACGGAAGGGGCCAGGAAGGGAGGAGGCTGAGGAGCGGAGGCGGTGCCCCCACCACCATCAGCCTTTCCCTGGCCTCCCGTCACTCGCCTTCTTAGAGTTTTATTCCTTTACTTTTTTGAGATTTTTTTCCGTGTGTTTATTTTTTATTATTTTTCAAGATGAGGAGAAAGAAAGTACCCAGCAAATGGGCATTTTACAAGAAGTACGAATCTTATTTTTCCTGTCCCTCCCCCGAGGATGGGGGGACCGGCCCCTCTCTGGGGCGCATCGCCCCAGCCTTGTCCCCCATTCCATGTCCCGTGTCCCGTGTCGCCTCGGTCGCCCTGTGTTTGCGCTTGACCATGTTGCACTGTTTGCATGCGCCCGAGGCAGACGTCTGTCAGGGGCTTGGACTTCATGTGCCGCTGCCGCTCGCCCACCTGCCTTGTGAGACGGAATCGTAATAAACCACTCCATGAGGACACCACCACCCAGCCTCGGCTTCCTCCGCCGAGCCTGCCTGTCCTGCCCGGTTGTCCCCCACCCGTGCCATCTTGTCCATCCCCCTGTCTCTGTGAGTGGGGCTGGCGGGAGCATGGCTGGGAGATGTAGCCTCTGCTTTGTGTCAGCTGCACTAGCGAGTGTCCTGTGTCTGCCCCTGGGGGAGCGCTCACTGCCCACCTCCCCCAAGCTGCCACCTGGCCCTGGTGCTGGGGCTGCCTCAGGCTGTCCACAGGATCCTGCCTGGGGGTTCCGGCTGCCTCTCCTGCTGTGTTGATCAATGCTTCAGCACAAGGAGGGCTGGAGCTGAGGATGGGGGGAGCCCAGACCTGACCAGATGGGGATGGGGTCCCCCGGAGAAGACAGACCTCTCATGCCTGCAGATGCTGACCCTGGGGGTTGATGGGGAAGGGAAGCTCTGAGCTTCCAGTGGTTCTCACATTTCACCTAACTTGTGGCAGCTTTGCCCTGTCCCCACCCACACCGCGCTGAGCCCTGGGCCTTACTGGACTTCGAAGGAGCTGAGGATGCAGGGGGTAGGGAGGTCCAGGCACCTTCCCCCCTCACCCCACTTAGGGCACACAGATGGGGAGTGAGGACCGGCCATGGGCTGTCCCCCTGTACTCAGACTGTCCAGCAGAGCCTCAGAAGGTTGGGAGGGCTTGATTGGTTCTGCGTCAGGTGCAGAATTCCCCTTGGCTGGTCATGCTGGACCCTCCTTTCCCAGCCAGCAGGCAGGAGCGCCTGGAGTCCTGTGCTGTGTCTGATCCTCAGCCCTGCTGTATTTCTCCCGACTGTGCTCTGCTGGTCCAGTGCAGCAGCCTCCTCACCTCCAGCCGCCCTCTGCACACATTGCCAGACTGATCTGAAAGTAGACCATTCATTCACTCAGGGTTTGACAGTGAGCAAAACAGACCCTATGGAGTCCACAGTTGGGAAAACATAATCAGTAACAAGCTGATGGGTGCTATGAAACAGAACTCTTAACATGGAGATCTTGTCTGTAGATGAAGGAGTGTTTCCTAGAAGCAAGAGGATGGGTGGGGGTTAGCAGCTCTCCAGGAAGAGATGCTGAAGCTGGAGAGGGCAGCTGGTTCAGAATCTCCTAGAAGATGGACGAAGATGCTATACAGACAGCCCAGGGCTGAGAGGTAGAAGATGGAGCTGGAAGCTGGGCTTGGTGCACGCTTGTAATCCCAGTACTTGGGAGGCTGAGACAGGAGAATCATGGGTTCAAGGTCAGCTTCATAAGTAGTGAGACTCTCATCAATCTAGCAAGACCCTGTTTCAAAAGTAAAATTGGGATGGGGGAGGTGTAGAATGCGCCTAGGTTCAACCCCTAGTACCACAAAAAAAAACCCAAAGAACAAAATGATCACCCTGAGCTGGGCACAGCAGCACATGCTGTGTAATTCTAGCTATTTGGGAGCCTAAGACGGTAGAATTGCAAGGTCAAGGCTAGCCTGAGCAAATTAGCAAGACCCTGTCTCCAAATAAGATAACTCTAGTCCAAGCCCACTAGGATTCAGAAGCCTGAGGCAGTGCCCAAGTGAAGGGAGGGCCCACCTGATGGGGCCATGAGCAAGGGCAGGTGCGGGCAGCTGGATGTTCCAGTTCTTTCTTCCACCTGGTGGCATGTGGTCCTTCCTCCCCTCTACCCCTGCCTGTCCCCATTCCTTCATTGTTCCTTTCTCTGTCTCTAACACACACATACACAGTTTTGTTTGTTCCCCTGTCCCTCTCTTCTCTCATCTTTCCCTTCTGCTCTGTGCTGCTAGTTCTACCCCCGAGATCTCATGAAAGATGGAGGAACCCTCTTCAAGATTCTCAACTTGGTGCCCAGAAATCCAGTGGTGTCACACTGCCACCACCAGCCAGTGAGGCAGAGGCCACAAGGGGTGCCAGGCAGCTTCTCAGACACTGGGAGGATGGTCAGGGACAGCAAGGGCCTTCCTAGCAAAGGCATGGCACTGCCCAGGCAAAGGTGGTGGGGTGCGGCAGCTCACTGAGGTGCTGTAGTGTGACTGGGGCTCAGGTGCCAAGAGGTATGGGTTGGGATCAAGTGAGGCTCAAGAGAAAGCAGGGCCCAGCCCCCACCCGGCTTCGCAGGCCCAACAGGGAGCTCAACACCATACAAAGACTTAAGGACAGACCAATGACATGGTCAGATCTGCACTTTAGAAAAATTGTACTACAACTGGGCGTAGTGATGCACACCTGTAGTCCCAGTACTTGGGAGCCTAAGACAGGAGGATCGCAGGTTCACGGCCATTCTCAGCTACTATGCAAGACTCAGCAACTTAGCAAGACCTAACTCAGAGATAGAATGTCCCTGGGTTCAAATCTCCAGTATTAAAAAAAAGAAAGAAAGAAAACTATATTACTTCAAGGAAGGAAGAAAGGTGTAGTGTACACCTGTAATCCCAGTACTTGGGAGGCTGAGACAGGAGGATTGCATGTTCAAGACCTGCCTCAGCAACTTAGTGTGACTCTCAGCAACCTAGTGAGACACCATTTTATTTTATTTTTTAAATTTTTTTCCCGGTACCGGGGATTGAACTCAAGGGCATTCTACCTCCAAGCTACGCCCCCAGCCCTATTCTTTTTTTTTTTTTTTTTAATTCTTTATTTTGAAATGGTCTCACTAAGTTGCAGAGGGCCTCACTAAGTAGCTGAGGCGACTCCCATCTCAGCCTCCCAAGTACTAGGATTACAAGCATGGGTCACCATGCCCGGCCTAAGAGACCCCGTTTTAAAACTAAAACTTTTTTTAAAGGGCTGGAGGTGTAGCTCAGAGGTAGAATGCCCCTGGGTTCAATCCCTAGTATGAAAGAGAGGGAGGGAGAGAGGAGGTCATCATACTGGCCTAGAGGCCAGGGGATAGGTGGAGACGCTGAGGCGGCTGGAGCCAGGCAGGACATGATGGGTAGTGGTCTGGGCTGCAGAAGCAGGTGTGTGGAGAGGAAGGCTGACCTCGCTGGTGTTTTTCCAAGCTGCACATTCACTGTCTGCCAGGCCCTGCTCTAAGCACTTTGCATGTATTACCTCATGGAACCCTCCAGACAGCTCTTGGACTCTTGGAGGAATATACTATCATTGTCTCATTTCTGATAAGGAAAGTCAGGCTCAATGAGATGGAGGGACAAGTAACACAGTCTGAGCATGAAAGCAGCTTTTTCTTTTTCTTTTTTTTTCTTTTGTGGTACTGGGGATTGAACCCAGGACTGTTCTACCTCTAAGCTATACCCCAGCCCTATTTTATTTTGAAACAGGGTCTCACTAAGTTGCTGAGGGCTTTGCTAAGTTGCTGAGGCTGGCTGTGAACCTGTGATCTTACTGTCTCAGCCTCCCAAGTACTGTGATTACAGGCGTGTGCCTCTGTGCCCAAATGACAATAACAAATTTAAGAGCTAGCTGATGAGCCAGGCATGGAGGTACACATCTGTAATCCCAGTACCTAGGAGGCAGACAGGAGGATTTCAGGTTCAAGTCTAGCCTCTTAGCAATGCCTTTAGCAACTAGGCAAGACCCTGTTTCAAAATAAAAAGGGCTGGGGATATCGCTCAGAAGTAGAATATCCATGGGTTTGGTCCCCAGAACCAAAAACATTAAAATAATAAAGCTAGTGGATGGCTAGATGTAGGGGACCAGGCAGCAGAAAGGATCCAGGTATGATTCCATCTACTTTCTGCTCTGGTATGGTGGGTAGTGAGGCCTAAGGGCAGGGTGAGGCTCGGTAGGAGCTAGAAAAGAGATTCAGTTTGGACATGATCTTGGGAAAGTTTTAGTGATAATCAAGCAGAGATACTCATTTGAGTCTGTGGTTCCATGGAGAGGCTGGGCATAAGTAGCGGTTTGAGAATCAGGGCCACAGCAATGTGTTAGAAGCCACGGACAAGCTGGGCCTGGACAAGCTGGGCCTGGCGGGGAAGTGGAGCAAGGAGGAAGGGAGCCCCAACTTAAGGGGCCGAGGTGGGAGAGCTGCTCCCAAAGCAGCGGCTAAGAGAGCAGCTGGGGGCAAGGGCAGGTGAGCATGTCGGGGGTCTCACTGACTTGGGTGGGTGAGGGGTGGACACGCACTGCTGCTGCAGGGGCTGGGTCCAGAAGAGTCCACGAGGTCCAGAGAACAGGGGCACCACTCAGGCCTGGCTGGAGTGGTTCTCACGGAGCATCAGGGCAGGGGCTGCAAGGATGGAGAAGGGGCCAGGAAAGAGGAAGGGACGGAGCAGGGCCCACCTTTCCACAGGCTTGACTTCCAAGATAAGGGTGAAGGTGGTTGAGGGCTTAGTGATGAAATTATTTCTTCCTCTTGTCTTTTTTTTTTTTTGGTACTGGGGATCAAACTCAAGGACATTCTACCTCCGAGCTACAGCTACAGCCCCATTTTAATTTCTATTATTATTTTTTTACTTGAAATAGGATCTCGCCAGGTTGCTGGGTCTTGCTAAGTTGCTAAGGCTGCTCTTTTTTTTTTTTTTTTTTTTTTGTGGTACTGGGGATTGAACTCAGGGGCATTTTACCTCTGAGCTTCACCCCCAGGCCTATTTTTTATTCTTTATTTTGAAACAGGATCTCACTAAGTTGCGGAGTGCCTCACTAGGTAGCTGAGGCTGGCCGTGAACCCAGATCCTCTGGTCTTAGCCTCCCAAATGCTGGGATTACAAGCGTGTGCCACCATGCCTGGCTCTAAGGCTGCTCTTGAACATGTGATCCTCCTGTCTCAGCCTCCCAAGTACCAGGATTACTGATATGTGCCACCATCCCTGGTTTGTTTATTTATTTATTTTCAGTACTGGGGTTTGAATCAGGGGCATTCTACCTCCAGGCTACGCCTCCAGTCCTATTTTTTATTCTTTATTTTGAAGTTTCGGAGAGCCTCACTAAGTAGCTGAGGCTGGCCTTGAACCCAGATCCTCCAGTCTCAGCCTCCCAAGTACTGGGATTACAAGCGTGCACCACCACGCCCAGCCTTGTTTATTTTTTTTATTTTGAAAAAGGGTCTCACTAAGTTGCTGAGGCTGTCCTTAAACTTGTGATCCTTCTGTCTCACCCTCCCAAGTATTAGGATTATAGGCATGCACCACCATGTCCACAAGATTTCTTACCTTTTTTTTTTTTTTTTTTTTTTTTTTTTTTGCGGTACTGGGGATTAAACTCACGGGCGTCTACCTTCGAGCTATACCCCAGCCCTATTTTTTATTCTTTATTTGAGTCTCACTAAGTTGCGGAGTGCCTCACTAGGTGGCTGAGACTGGCCGCGAACCCGGATCCTCCAGTCTCAGCCTCCCAAATGCTGGGATTACAAGCATGCGTCACACGCCCGGCCTTACCTTTTTGTGTGTGTGTGTGTGTGTGTGTGTGTGTGTGTGGTACTATGGGGATTGAACCCAGGGGCATCCTACCTCCAAACTACACCCCCAGCCCTACTTTATTTTTTAGAAACGGGGTCTTGCTAAGTTGATGAGAATCTCACTACTTGAACCTGAGATCATCTTGTCTCAGCCTTCAAATATGGGGATTACAGGTGTGCGCCACCACACCCAGCATGATTTCTTACCTTTTAAAAATGTTTTTCAGCTGGGTGTGGTGGCACATGCCTGTAATCCCTGTACTTGGGAGGCTGAGACAGGAAGGTCACAGGTTCAAGTATAGTCTCAGCAAGTAATGAGCCTCTTATCAACCTAGCAAGACCTATTTCAAAAAGTAAAAATAAAATAGAGCTGGGGGAGTGTAGCTTGAAGGTAAAACTCCTCCAGGTTCAATCTCCAATACCACCAAAAAAAAAAAAAAAAGTTTAAAAAAATGTTTTTCAGCTGGGTGTGGTGGCACATGCTTGTAATCCCAGTACTAGGGAGGCTAAGACTGGAGGATCCAGATTTGAGGTCAGCCTCAGCTACTTAGTGAGGCCCTCCACAACTTAGTGAGACCCTGTTTCAAAATAAAGAATTAAAAATAGGGCTGGGGGTGTAGCTTGGAGGTAGAATGCCCCTGGGTTCAATCCTTAGTTACATAAAACAAAAACAAACAAACAAAAAAACAGCCTAGTGTCATGATGCACACCTATGATTCCAGTACTTGGAGGTTGAGACAGGAGGATCCCAGGTTCATGGTCAACCTCAGCAATTTAGTGAGGCCCTCCATAACTTAAGAAGACCCAGTTTCAAAATAAAATATAAGCCGGACGTGGTGGCACACACTTGTAATTCCAGTACTTGGGAGGCTGAGCCAGGAGAATCGCAGGTTCGAGACCAGCCTCAGCAACTTAGTGAGGCCATCTGCAACTTAGACCCTGTTTCCAAATAAAAAAATAAAATAGGTCTGGGGGTATAGCTCAGAGGTAGAATGCCCTGGGGTTCCATCCCCTGTACCACCAAAACCAAAATATATATATATATATATATATATATATATATATATATATATATAAAATAGG
>PVLC010011871.1:0-45882 GCA_004027655.1 Graphiurus murinus
CAGTACTGGGGATTGAACTCAGGGGCATTCTACCTCCGAGCTACACCCCCAGCCCTATTTTTTATTCTTTATTTTGAAACCGAGTCTCACGAAGTTGCGGAGTTCCTCACTAGGTAGCTGAGGCTGGCTGCGAACCCGGATCCTCAGGTCTCAGCCTCCCGAATGCTGGGATTACAAGCATGCGCCACCACGCCCGGCTTCTAATATACCATAATTTTAATTTTTAAAAAATTTGAATAGGTTGCTTTTTTCAGAACTCTTAAATACTTCAATGTATGCATTTATACCACAATGGTCGTCCAAAGGTTCTACTCCTTATAGTATTTTTGGTCAAAAGTTATACAGGTTAACAATCCTAATAATTGCTAGTTCATTTCAATGGAATGTTGTCTAATAAGGGCACTGCTAAAATCACTTTGCTAAAAGAAGTCCTCCAGACTGCCACTGGAAGATCTCAAATAAGGAAGGAGAGAGGGGGAAAAAAAAAGAAAGAAAAAAAATGCATATTCCCTGGAGGCAAAGACGGCAGGGAAAACAGTGATAATGAGAGCCTCTAGAAATTAATTGGCTTTGCCTTCAGCTGTGGCCTCCATGCAAAGCAGCCCTCCTTTCTACCATCTGCAGAAAGTTCTCTTGTTCCAAAGCTTTACTCAATACCTCTCAGCTCTTCCACCTTAGTCTTCAAGCTGGGGTTACCTGGAGATTCTTAAGATGTATGAGGGAAAAGAGGGTCTTCAGTACTTCCATGCCCAGGTTCCTCATTTCAATGATCCCCCTTCCTACATACAACCAGCATTCAGACTCTCACTTCTCATTTGAAAAGAAAAGCAGTCCACTAATCCATCCCAAATCAATCTTAAAAGGTGCATTGCTCCAAATGTTAAATACCTCAAAGTTCCCAGAGGAACAGTTCTGAGAGGGAGAGTCCCCAGCTCAAATCAGAGAATCTTAATGGGTGGGTCCTCATTAAAGACATCCAGACAAGACAACAAACCTGACCAGACTTTCACTGATGAAAGTAAACCTGATTCAGCTGATTGGTTTGAGTGAGGACTGGGAATTTTTCAACATTTTTAAGGAGGAATTCAAGCAAAAATGTTTAAAGACTGCAGCTCAACTTCACTTCTTCACAACATATGTATATTATATATATTTTTTACTTCTAGTCTATACTTTTCTGTATCTCCTTCTATTTGTGCATTGATAAAATGTCCCTGCCCAACCATGCTCCTGACAGATTCACAGCCTACAAAAACCTCAAGTTCCCCATTCCCTTGCCAACAGACAACTCTTTAAAATAATTTGTGTTAGCCAGGCACTGTGGTGCATGCTTATAATCCCAGTACTTTTGAGGCTAAGACAAGAGGATTGCAGGTTCGAGATCAGCCTCAGCAATTTAGTGAGACCACCTGCAACTTGGTAAGACCCAGTTTCAAAATAAAAGAATAAAATAGGGCTGTGGGTGTAGTTGAGAGTAGTATGCCCCTGGGTTCCATCCCAAGTACCAATAAATAAATAAATAAATAAATAAATAAATAAATAAATAAAATATTTTTGTGTGTGTTGGGGGGCGGGGGATGCTGGGAATTTAACCCAGGGGCATTCTACCTCTGGGTTATACCCCCAGCCCTATTTTATTTTGAAACAGGGTCTCACTAGGATGATGATAGTCTCACTACTTGCTGAGGTGAGGCTGTCCTTGAACTTGAAATCCTCCTGTTGCAGCCTCCCAAGTACTGGTATTACAGGTGTAGGCCATTATACCCAGCTAAAATAAACTTTTTTTTTATGGTAGTCTTTTCTGCATAATTTTTTTTTCTGTACAGGGGATTGAACTCGGGCATTCTACCTCCAAGCTGCACCCCTAGTCCTATTTTTATTCTTTATTTTGAAACAAGGTCTCACCAAGTTGCGGAGGGCCTCAGCTACTTAAGCTGAGGCTGGCCTTGAACCCGGGTCCTCCAGTCTCAGCCTCCCAAGTTATAGGATTACAAGCATGTGCCACCATGCCTGGCATAAATTTTATTTTATAGTAACATTAGATATCCAAAAAAGTTGCAAAGGATTCCTACATAACTCCTCAGCCAGTTTCCCTATTGTTTACATCTTCTGTTGCCATTTGTCGTTTGTCAAAACTATGAAACCAACATTGGTATATTGCTATGAGCTAAACACCACCCAGACTGTATTTTGATTTCACCAGTTTTTCCATTAATGTTCTCTTTCTGTTCCAAGATCCAACACAGGGTATTACATACTGCATTGTGTCTGTGAGAGTTTCTCAATCTTTCCTTATTTTTCATGACCTTGACAGTTCGGAGGACTGCTGGCTGAGTATCCTGTGGAATTTCCCTCTTTCTGGTTAGTCTGTGTTTTTCCCTTCAAGGGAGGGAGTGAATTAAACTCCACCTCTGTAGAGTGGTAGCAGCTACACCCATTTGAAATGTTTCTGTTTAAAAAAAAAGAAAAAGAAAAAAAAGATTTTTCCGGCTTCATCTTATAGGGTTTTTGTTTTGTTTTTGCGGTACTGGGAATTGAACTCAGGGGCATTCTACCTCTGAGCTATACCCCCAGCCTGATTTTTTATTCTTTATTTTGAAACAGGGTCTCACTAAGTTGCGGAGGGCCTCACTAAGTAGCTGAGATTGGCCACAAACCGGGTTCCTCTGGTCTCAGCCTCCCAAGTACCAGGATTACAAGTGTGGGCCACCGTGTCTGGCTCTTGTTTTTGTTTTTTTTTAAACAGTATTTTTTTTTTTTTAACACCAGTCCTAGAACCAGCCATTTTTCTCAACACATTACTTTCTTCTCCTTAAAAGCTACCACCAAACCAGTCATGGTGGTACATGCCAGTAATCTCAGTACTTGGGAAGCTGACAGGAGGATCAAAGGTTCAAGAACAGCCTCAACAACTAGTTAGACCCTGTTTCAAAACAAAAAATAGAGCTGGGATGTAGCTCAGAGATAGAATGCTCCTGGATTCAATCCCCAGTAAAGCACTACTAGTAGTAGTAGTAGTAGTACTTATACTACTAGGTCTTCTCCTGTTATCACAGCCAAACCCTGGATCAAGAGAAATCTACTTTCTGTGATTCCACGGGCTCTCTTCCTTGAAAAGCTCTCTGTGGGTAACTCAGAATGCCCTTTCTGTTCACATATCCAAGATCCAAGAACAGACTCTACAAATACTCACCTTTCTCCTCTCCATCCAGATACTGACTGTCTTGAACAACATCAGTGACCCTAATGTGCAATTCTAGCCTGACATTCCCTGTACCAGTCCCAACTCCAACCCTCTACTTTCCCCTTATTGACCCATTGATCATCAATCATCCAAACTAAAGATCAATCACTTCCTTTCCTGGCTCATTCTTCATATGTAATCACCACCAAAACCCTAGAGATTTCTTGGAATAGTAAAAGTACAGGGTAAGTGTAGGGAGATCCTCATTTAGACATCTGTTTTTTTGTATTTAGATACCTGATCTCTAATTCCTCCATCCCATCCTACTCCCCCATGCTTTCAGATTCCTGTTTTACAAGAAGTACTTAATGATGAAGAAATTTATTCATAATGCAACCTTTATTTTAAGCAGATACAATAGGGTAAAGATCCTGCTTCATCAAAATTGAACTAAATGTGTGTGTGTGTGTGTGTGTGTGTGTGTGTGTGTTGTGTGTGTGTGTGTGTGTAAGTAAGTATGTATGTATGTATTTTTGCAGTACTGGGGATTGAACCCAGGGGCATTCTACCTCCAAGCTGCACCTCCCAGCCCTAATTTTTATTCTTTATTTTAAACAGGGTCCAAGTTGCAGACCCTGTTTCAAAATAAAAAATAAAATAGGGCTGGGGATGTAGCTAGAGGTAGAATGCCCCTGGGTTCAATCCTAGTACAATAAATGTAAAATAAATAAATAAAATAAAAGATTGGAGCCAAGCATGGTGGCACAATCCTGTAATCCCAGCTCTTGGGAGACTGAGACAAGAGGATCACAGATTCATAGCCAGCCTCATCTACTTAGCAAGATTCTGAGCAACCTAGCAAGACCCTGTTTCAAAATATATAGGGCTGGAGGTATATCTGAGAGACAGAATATATTTGGGGTTCAAGCTCCAGTACTGCAAAAAATAAAAATAAATAAATAAATAAATAGGGATTCTATAGCAAAATACTAGCAGTAGATGCCTCTGGATAGTAAAGATCCAGACTTATTTTCTCCTGGTCATTTAAAATTTTTTCTAAATATTACAAGATGAATACATTCCTGTCTTGTAGTCCTATGACAAATAATAAAAAATTAAAACCACAATGAGCCGGGCGTGGTGGTACACGCTTGTAATCCCAGTACTTGGGAGGCTGAGACCAGAGGGTCCATGTTCTAGGCCAGCCTCAACTACTTAGTGAGGCTCTCGACAACTTAGTGAGACCCTGTTTCAAAATAAAGAATAAAAAATAGGACTGGGGGTGTAGCTTGGAAGTAGAATGTCCCTGGGTTCAATCCCCAGTACCACAAAACAAAACAAACAAAAAAAACCCCAAGAGGACTATAAAAACAACTATACTCAAATCTTAAGCTCCAGAAAGGAGACCTGAGTTACCTAATCGACTTCTCTAAGCAAGAATGCTCTTTTCTACTAGAGGAGCTTGTTTGCATATCTCCAGGGACATCTGTTGTAATTATAAGGCAGTCCAGTCCCTTGTACAGCTGGCCAAAGGTAAACAGTGGAAAGTTCTGTTCTCCACATAACTAATATGGGCGGCCCTGGAGTCCTGGTTCCTTGGGTCTTACAGCTTCCCTCATGATACTAATACAGCTGTCCTCTTAACTTTCTTAAGCTAGCTGTTTGATCTTTTTCTATTATTTCCCTTCTATCTATGCATATTTTTATGCACTTTAAGATGGATCTATCATAAGCAGACTGTTGTGTTGGACAAAAGCCAAGTCTGGTGATCTCCACTTTATAATTGAAATGTCTAGTCATTTACTTTTAACTATTTGATACAGTGGGGCTTAAGTTCTACCAACTTGCTGTTTGTCTTCCAGTTCTCCTTTCTAATTTTATCTGAGGCTCCTTTTCTTCATCCTTCTGCAAGTTTTCCGGCCCCACCCAAAACTACAGATCTAGAAAGTCTGCATACAGTCAGGTTTCACTAAAGGCTTCCAGTGATTCTGCAACACACTACAGTTTAGAAACAGCTGAGCACCACAGCCTGCAGCCCAAGTACAAAGGAGGCTAAGACAGAAGGACCTGAGTTAGAGGTCAGCCTGCACCTCTTCTCTAAGTAAGTAAATAAGTATATAAATACACGAGTAAAGTTTAGAAGCCATTGCACCAAGGTTGGGCATGCATTTTTTTTTTTTTTTAGTAAAATGCTAGAGTCAATATTATATCACCTCACAGTTGACATTTCAATTTAATTTCTTCTTGAAATTAAGAATAATCAGTTTTCCCACAGGTGTGGTGGTGCACACTTGTAATTCAGTACTTTGGAGGCTGAGACAGGAGTATCATAGGTTTGAGACCATCCTCAGCAACTTAGCAAGACTCTTAGAAACTTAGAAAGACCCTGTTTCAAAATAAAATAGTGCTGTAAGTCAGTGGTGCACACTTGTAATCCCAGCACTTGGGAAGTTGAGACCAGAAGGTTTGCAGCCAGCCTCAGCTACTTAGTGAGGCTCTCCGCAATTTAGTGAGACCTCATTTCAAAATAAAGAATAAAAAGTAGGACTGGGGGTGTAGCTTGGAGAATGTCCCTGGGTTCAATCCCTAGTTCCACACACACACACACAAAAAAGTGCAGGGGATGTAGCTCAGAAATAGAAGACCCCTAGGTTTGCTCCCCAGTACCATAAAAAATAATAATAATAATTTTATTGTATGATCTTACTAGATAGATCCTCTATCACTCTCTTAGTTAAAATTCTTCATATACAGCCGGGCTTAGTGGTACACACTTGTAATCCCAGCATTTGGGAGGCTGAGACAGGAGGATCCGGGTTCGCGGCCAGCCTCAGCTACCTAGTGAGGCCCTCCGCAACTTAGGGAGACCCTGTTTCAAAATAAAGAATAAAAAATAGGGCTGGGGGTGTAGCTCAGAGGTAGAATGCCCCTGAGTTCAATCCCCAGTACTAAAAAAAAAAAAAAAAAAAAAAAAAAATCTTCATATACCACCCATGCTTCAATAGTTTAATGAGAATTATTTTTCTTGCCAACCCTCTCTTCCCACTGTCTGTAATACTACTGCCAGAATATAGAATTTATAGCATTCCTAACCCAGGTGTGGTCACATATGACTACATGGGAGGCTGAGACAGGAGAATCACAAGATAGAGACCAGCCCTGTTTCAAAATAAAAAAGTTTGGGGGTATAGCTCAGAGGTAGAAAATCCCTGGGTTCAAACTCCAGTGCCAAATAAATAAATAAAATTCCTAAAATACACATCAGATGTTACTCATTGGCCGCCCTTCCCCAAGTGATGCATTCCTGCTGCCTTCAGAGAGCAGATTTTTTTTTGATTGTTTTGTTTTTGTTTTTGTTTTTGGTGGTGGTACTAGGGATTGAACCCAGGGGCATTCTACCTCTAAGCTATACCCCCAGCCCTATATTTTATTCTTTATTTTGAAACAGGGTCTCACTAACTTGCAGAGGGCCTCACTAAATAGCTGAGGCTGGCCGCAAACCTGTGATCCTCCTGTCTCTGCCTCCCAAGTATTGGGATTCAAGGGTGCACCACCATGCCCGGCTCCTTTTTAATATTTTTGAAATTCCAATGGAAATCACTTTCTATTTGCTCATGGGAAGTGTATGAAGGGCTCTGTTTTGTGCTTTTCAGGATCATGTGTCAACTTAACTTGGGGTACTAACACAGTACACACTGATTAGGAAGTCCAAGTGGCAGATTAATTTAAAAACAAGAAAAAAGCTAGGCATGTAATCCCAGTACTTGGGAGGCTGAGTCAGGAGGAACACAGGTTTGAGGCTAGCCTCCGCAGCTTAGAGAGACCCTCCACAACCTAGTGAAACCTCTGCAACCTAGTGAGACTCTGTTTCAAAATAAAGGAATAAAATATGGCTGGTGGTTGTAGCTCAGAGGTAGAAGGCCCCTGGGTTCAATCCCCAGTACCACACACACACACACACACAAAAATAAATATATATATATATATACACACACACACACACATACCACCCATGCTTCGTTTAATGAGAATTATTTTTCTTGCCAACCCTCTCTTCCATTGTCTTTAATACTACTGCCAGAATATAGAATTTATAACATTCCTAAGTCAGGTGTGGTCACATATGACTACATGACTAATATATATATATATATATATATATATATATATATATATATATATATGTTTAAGCTGGGCTTGACTACTGAGGAAGCTGAAATAGGAGGATGGTTTGGAGTTCAAGAGCAGCCTAGGCAACACAGCAACACAAAGAGATCCATCCTTTCTTCTTGTGTGGTACTAGGGATTAAGCCCAGGGGTACTTTACCACTGAGCTACATCCCAGCCTTTTTTATTTACTTTTTTTTTTTTTTTTTTTTTTTTTTCTTGGAGACAAGGTCCTGTTAAGTTGCCCAAGCTGCCCTTGAACTTTCGATCATCCTGGCTCAGCCTCTGGAGTTGCTGGGATTACAGGTATGACCTACTGTGACTAGCAAGACTGTCCTTAAAAACAAAAACAAACCAGGTGTGGTGGTGCGTGCTTGTAATCTCAGTACTTGGGAGACTGAGACAGGAGAATCACAGGTTTTCAGCCAGCCTTAGCAACTTAGTGAGGTTCTCTGCAACCTAGTGAGACTCTGTTTCAAAATAAAAGAGTAAAATTGGGTTGGGAATGTAACTCAGAGGTAGGATGCCTGTGGGTTTCATCCCCAGTACCACAAAAGATAAATAAATAAAAAATAAAAACAAAAACAAACTATATGTGTACACTTTTTTATACAAAGTGTGTGTGTGTGTGTGTGTGTGTGTGTGTGTGTATCTGCAGAGGAAAATAATAGAAAGCAATAATATTTAAAACAGACAATATTGCTTTGAAGACAGGTATTTCCCTACTGGTGTAAAGTAGTGAGAACTCAGGTTCCTTACCAGGCAGTGGTTCACAGGAGAACCACCTGGGGACATTTATAAATTCCTGCCACTCTCAGGCCACACCCCAGGTCAATGGCTCTCTGGGGGTGAGATCTATGCATCAGTATTTTTAAAATGCCTGGCTACTTAAAGAAAGGAGGCCAAGCAGCAGCCACCCTCTGCACACTGTGCTTGCTACAAATGCCGAGTCACAGGTTCCATTCCAAATCTACGGAAACAGAATCTGCATTGGAACAAAATTACTAAGTGACACTTAAGCCCAGTAAAGTCTCAGTGGTCCTGCATTATAAAGTACAGGATATGAGGATTCCATGCACTCAGAGAAGTGACTGGTATTACCCCACATATTCAGTCTACTACATTAATCTCTAAAGAAGAGGGACTTATATAACTGTTCAAGGGGCAAGAATTTAAGAAATGGAAGATAGGAGATACTTCCCAGTCTCTACAGGGATTTTTTTTCCTTTTGTGGGAGAAAAAGAATAACATATATAGACAAGCCACAATGATCAGTAAATTGCTGCTTATAAATTACACTAAGTTCTGGCCTCCCCCACAAAAAAGAGACTGAATCAACTATTGGCATGTTCTGTAATGCCCAGCCTGTCCTAAATGTGTTGTTTTTATTCCTAGCAAATGTCTGAATCCAAACAATTCAAAACCTAATGTGGGGTATGAATTTTACAATCCATTCAAGGATCGAGGCTCTCTTCCAAAAAGTCAAGGTAGTTTTATTTGAGGTTGATTTGTCATGGCCCATGCTTTTTACCTAAATCACATGCAAAAGAAGACTAAATTAAATCAAATAAACTTTTTTTTTGGGGGGTGCAGTACTGAGGATTGAACCTGGGGGTTTCTGAGCTACATTCCCAGCCCCATTTTTTTCTTTCTTTATTTTGAAACAGGGTCTCACTTAGTTGCAGAGGACCTCACTGAGTAGCTGAGGCTGGCCACGAACCCATATTAAATGAAGTCCCAGCCGGGCGTGGTGGCGCACGCTTGTAATCCCCAGCATTCGGGAGGCTGAGACCGGAGGATCTGGGTTCGTGGCCAGCCTCAGCTACCTAGTGAGGCACTCCGCAACTTTGAGACTCGGTTTCAAAATAAAGAATAAAAAATAGGGCTGAGGGTGTAGCTCGGAGGTAGAATGCCCCTGAGTTCAATCCCCAGTACCTCAAAAAGAAAAATAAATAAATAAATAAATAAATAAATAAATAAATAAATAAATAAATAAATGAAGTCCTAACATATGCCTTAAAGTCAAGTACAGTCTGACCATCCTTGTTGCAAATAGATAAGACAAATGAGGGCTGAGAAGATGAACAATTTTCTCGAAGTCATGCAGCTGGAACGTTGTGGGACTGAGATATGACCCTGACACCTTGGCTCTAGAGTCCCTAATCATAATCGCTTTGCTAGGTGGCCTCTCTTGAGAAGCAATTGTGCTCTCAAGGAAACAGTCATCGGATCCTGACTTTACAGCCCTTGGGAAGATCATTTTTCCTGGTATCTGGCTACATTTCATGACGCACTCCACAAATGAGCTCAGCTAAACACCTGCCTTCTGCAAAAGGCAAATAGAGAGTTATTACCCTGGTTGGTTGGTTGGTTGGTTGGTTAGTTTTCTCTAGGAGTGTTTGGCGTTTGAAAAATACCTAGGACCAGAGCATCTACTATCTTTCAATGATGAAAGATAAGGGTGTAAGAAAACTGATTTGGAGTAATTATGGAGCCCCAGTCTTGTTTTCATTACTAGATGTTTCAGGGCCATGCACCCTGAAGTCCCTCTCATGGTGATTAGCCAGTCACACTAAAGATGTAGCTCAGGGATGTTTACTCTCATCCTCTAGAAAGAGAGAGTAGTAGGAAATGTGCAGAGCTCTAAGTCTTAGGGATAGAAACTGTAAAGTTACTGGTGATGGTGTTATCCAGGACAATCTTTTTATGAATATAAAGCAATTTTTAAAGAACTAACCTAGGCCCAACAATTCCAACAGCACACACCTCTCTCTCCCCCCATATGTGAAAGATTATCTATTTCTAACAAACCCCAAATAAGTAGATCACAGCTGGGAAACCAAGATGGAATAGTAAGACACAAACCATTTTCCAACTCTTTGGTTTTCCTGACACTAACACATTTATTCTCAGCTGAATCAAGTTCCTGAATAATACTTTTTGGAAAGCCTCACACTGCCTACATGCAAGATGTAGGCCCCAGTTCTTAATATAAACTTTGATGACCACTACAGCATGTTACTCAAGGTGCTACTGGCAAAAGACTTCCTTCCTGCTCCTTCTCACTCACTGTTGGTGGGCAGCACTCTGCTCTTGGATGGCGCCCTTGGGGGGCAATCTGAAGTGGCTTTCGGGGGACACCAGGGGTTCAAGAAGTTCAAGTGTTCCCTCTGGTGTGCAGCTCTCCAGAGTATCATGGCTCTGAATTTTCTTCATTTCTATTTGATGTCAGTCAGCTAACCAATAATCTTTTAATATATCCCTCTGCGGAGGTCTGGCTCTGTCTTCTACAAGTTACGCAGCCTTAAGAAAGGCTAAATCATTACTACTGTCTAATGGTTATGAATCTGGTTTTCACATGGGTATTAATCTGTTATCACCTACTGAACAATTAGGGCTTCCACACAGAGGGCTGGCCCTTCCCAAGCCTGACTCACCCTCATCTATAGATTCTTTGTTGGCAAGTCCCTGACTGACCCCTTACTCAAGACAGACTATTGTACTAAGACCCGCCCAGCTCACCCGGGCATAGTAGTGCAGGCCTATAATCCCAGGCTCAGCAGCAGGATTTCCAAGATGAGGCCAGCCTGAGCAAGTTTGTGATACCCTGTCTCGAAATAAAATATAAAGAGCTGGGCATGGCAGCACACACCTATAAACCTAGTACATGGGAGGCTGAGATAGGGGGATCAAAGGTTTGAGGCCAGTCTCAGTATTTTAGCAAAACCCTCAGCAACTTAGCAAGACTCTGTTTCAAAATAAAAAGGGAAGGGGGTTGAGTTCAGAGATATGTCCTTGGGTTCCATTCCCAGCACTAAAAAAATAAAAAAGGCTGGGATTATAGCTCAGTGGTAGAGCACCTACCTGCCTAGCATGTCTGAGGCCTTGGGTTCAATCCTCAGTACAAAAAAAGAAAAAAGGAAAAAGAAAAAACTAAATTAAACATACAAACAAACAAACAAAAAACCCTGCTCAGGAACAGCAAGTGGCCAGGAAAAGAAACAGGGCAGCTGCCTATGGTGCATGCAGCCACATAGTCTAGCCCTCATGGGCACATGGGTTAAATAAAGCCCCATCAAAAGCAACACTACTGCCAACCCATTGTAACTCTAAGATTCTTGAGAAGGAAAACAATAGGGAGTGGCCATTGCATAACAGCCAGGGCAGAGGGAAAGCAGGGAGGACATTAATCTTCTTCCTCATTTTCTGGATAAGAAATTCAAGGATCACGGCTGTCCAGTGTTAAATAGATGTTTGATGGAGACTTTTACAAATAACATAATCACAGCATTATTATCTCGTCCTAATGTTTTCACTATTAATTCCTTATTATTACTTAATATTAATTTAATATAGATTCTTCCTTGAACATCATCAAACACCCAGTTCGTTTTCACATTTAATTACTGTGCTCAGGATGCTTTTTTATGACAGGTTGATGTGTGTCTTAGGCATCTTTACAATCTATATTTTTTATTACTTGAGACATTTTAGGGGTGGGGCTGAAAGTCCTAATCCTCTAGTTCTGCCTGGGTCCTTGGTGTAACCAGTTCCAATCCAGAAGCAGCTGGGTAGCCAGCCAAGAGGTCAAGTCATCAGCCTATGAAAAGATCCTTATCACTTAGAAAGTTCCAAGGATTTTAGGAGTAGTGCACCAGGAAACAAGAGAGGTTTTTTGTTTTTGTTTTTGTTTGTTTGTTTTGGTAAGGGGGTGGGAGCTACTGAGGATTGAACCCAGGGACATTCTACCTCTGAGCTACATACCCCCAGCCCTATTTTTACTTTGAAACAAGTTACTGAAGGTCTTGCTGTCTCTGAAGTTGTTCTCAAACCTGTGATCCTCCTGTCTCAGCCTTCTAAGTACTAAGATTATTGGCATGTGCCATCACATTCAGCTCCCCAGTCCTTTTTATTTTTGTTTTGAGACAGGGTTTTGCTAAATTGCCAAGACTGGCCTCAAACCCATGATCCTCCTGCCTTGGACTTCAGGGTAGCTGGGATGATGGGCCTGCGTCCATGTTCCTGGCCAATATTTCAAAATATCACTGGGTTATACTATTCAGCATTCCCACCAGCTATATATACAGGACTCTTCCTCCCACGGACTCAGCAACACAAGCTGTCCAACTTGATTTTCCCCTCTGATCAACAAAGTATGATATCTCAGTCTAGTTTTCATTTGCCTCTCTTACCATGCATATCTTTTCCTAATAAAGGGACGTTTTAAAAATTGTAACTCTTCTGACAAGTTTATTTTGTTGTTGTTGTTACTGGAGATTTAACCCAGGGGCATTCTACCTCTGAGTTATGCTCCTAGACATTTTTATTTTGCATTTTGAAACGAGGTCTCACCAGGAGGATCGCAGGTATGAGAACAGCCTTAGCAAGTAGTGAGACTTTCATCAATCTAGCGAGACCCTATTTCCAAATAAGAAATAAAATCAGGCTGAGAGTGTAGCTTGAAGGTAGAATACCTCTAGGTTCAATTCCCAATACCCCCATCCCCCCCAAAAAAGAAACAGGGTCTCACTAGGTTGCTAAAAGTCTAACTAAATTGCTGAAACTGCCCTCAAACCTGTGACCTTCCTGTCTCAGCCTCCCAAGTACTGGGATTACAGGTATGTACCACCATGCCTAGCTTCAGAATAATCTTAGAATAACTTGTTTTAAGTAAACTTTTCATGAAAATATGAAATATTATTAAACATGCTCCTTAAATATTGGAGTAATTTAAAAATTCCCACCCCCCCCCACATCAGTTTCATTCTTATCAGCTCACCTATTTGAGGCATATTTACTAAGAGCGTTGATGCACCAGGACCTGGCTATGTGTGCCAACAGTGGCGAGGGCAAAGGAGCATGGGAATGCCAGGTACAGGGTGTTCATTGGTCCCAGGAGTTTGAAGACCGCTGGAGTTGAGGGGGACCCAACACGAACTTCCAGCTCAGAGTCCTTTGTTGGACCAAAAGAGGAAGTTTTCTGGACTGAGGAAAAGGTTATAAATGGTCACAACAGTACAAGCCTGCCTGTTCTATTTAACAAGAAGAGGTGTGAATTACAGGTGCCAGAGAATTGTGGTGAGAAAAGCAGAGGCAGATCAACCCAAAGCTTACGACAGAGCTGTAATAAAAACTTGTAACTGGGCACCTCTCATGAAATGCAATACCTGATGCGGATCATGAAGTAAATTCAAGGGAAAGTAAAGAGAGCACTAGCAAGTACTTGTGGCTAAGGACAAGGATAGCTTCCAACCCCACACAGGTGAAATCATCTCTACTCAGGAGGAAGATCCAAGAAACAAGCAGGCTTACTACGAACCTTAACACTGTACAGTTTACTAGAAGGAATCGGTCATGATATACAATGAAACACGATAACGAGAAGTACACTAACACACCAATGAGACATCGTTAAAAAAACAATTCTGAGATCCTTTGATCAGAGTGATTACAAATCTAAACAAAACCCCCAATACAAGTGAACCACTTCATAGCTTACTTCTCATTAAAAACCATCAGCTACCATTTACTGTTTCCCTTACACCCATAATTAAGACTATCAGAGTAAACACAAACCCCAGCCCCGGGAAGAGCGTACATCTGACTCACCGCGCAGCCACACAGCGGCATGTGCAGTCGGTACTCAATAAATGCTTGGTGCATGAGAGAATGAAAACTGCCTCCCATAGCAACATGCCCAGACTTTTCTAGGGGAGGACCTTTCTCCTGAATTATAAGTTAGGACAACTCCCTGCTAAACCTTTCAAATAAATTCAACAAACATTTATCAGGTGCCCGGGTAGTGCCAGAGCTGAGCACGATTCTTGGCACTGAGATGTAAAGATGACTAACACATAGTCCTTAAGGCCCGGAGGGGACTCGGCCTCAGAAGAGAAGCACAAACTATAAAACACAATGGATAAATGCCGCAGCGGAGATAAAAGACTGTGGGAACACAGGTGAGGGAACAAGTAATTACGCAGGAGGTGAGGTCAGACAGTGTGCAGAAATGGAATTCCAGCCCGCTGCACACACACAGGCGAGCGCACACTCAGTCACTCACACTGCCTCCAAAACTGTACTTGAAAAAACATAAGCGTTATCAGGCACTTTCCCTACAAATAAGCCTTCCTGGCCTGCAATGGTTCAGAGCTCATTTCCATGAGATCCAAAGTCCACGGGCACCATCGATGCCTGTGTTTACTGGGTACTTGCTACGTGCCAGACACTATTCCAAGTGCTTTATAAGTATTCACATCTTCGATCCTTACAATAACCTAACAAAGTCAGCACTATCATCATTTCAGCACTACAGAAACTGAGACAGAAATTTAAAAACAAAACCAGGCCGGGCGTGGTGGCACACACTTGTAATTCCAATCTTTGGGAAGCTGACACAGGAGGATTCAAGGCCAGCCTCAGTCCTCTGCAACTTAGTGAGACCCCATTTCAAAATAAAGAATAAAAAAAAAATACGGCTAGGAGTGTAGCTTGGAGGTAGAATGTTCCTGGGTTCAATCCCCAGCACTGGGGGAAAAAAAAATAAACAAACACACCAGAGCTGGATGCAATGGTGCACACCTGTTATCCCAGTGCTTGGAAAGCTGAGACCGGAGGATTACAGGTTTGAGGCCAGCCACAGCAACATAGTGAGACTCTCCTGTCTCTGCCTCTCAAGTACTGGGATTGCAGGCCTGCACCACCACACCCAGCTCTAACAGGACTTTTTTTAAGCAGTGCATTTCCAGGCCCATCTCTCCAGCTGCCTCAGGAGAACAAAAGAGGCCGCAGCTACCCAGAGGTACAGAGAGCGAGTCAGGGCCTATTACAGAAGTCCAGGCAGTATAGTATGGCCAATATCATCCTTAAGAAAAAAGAAGGCAGCCGGGCGTGGTGGCGCACGCTTGTAATCCCAGCATTTGGGAGGCTGAGACCAGAGGATCCGGGTTCGTGGCCAGCCTCAGCTACCTAGTGAGGCACTCTGCAACTTAGTGAGACCCTGCTTCAAAATAAAGAATAAAAAATAGGGATGGGGTATAGCTCGGAGGTAGAATGCCCCTGAGTTCAATCCCCAGTACCGCAAAAAAAAAAAAAGAAAAAGAAAGAAGGCCTGTGGTCAAAAGCTAGAGAGAAGGGCAGAATGTCTGACCCCACAACCTGCCAGCCTGTTCTGTGTATGATTTAGCTAGTCACCAAAGTTCTTAGTAGAATGCAACTTATGTGACCAAAATATCCATGGTTCTCTCCAGAAAAACCTTAAGCATGGTGCTTCACTGCCATTGAAAACTCTCATTTTCTCTATGGTTAGAGTGTTTCTCACAGTTTATCTCTCCCCCTGCTTAAACAGAAAAGGGATAGGGAGCTGAGACAGGAGGACTGCAAGTTCGAGGCCAGCCTCAGCAACATAGTATGACTCTCAGCAATCCATCAAGACGTTATTTTAAAAAACAAAAAATAAGCCAGGCATGGTGGCACATGCCTGTAATCCCAGAATTTGGGAGGCTGAGACAGGAGGATTGCAGGTTTGAGACCAGCCTCAGCAATTTAGTGAGGCCCTCAGCAACTTAGCAAGACAATATTTCCAAATAAAAAAATAAGCTGGGTGCGGTGGTGCTCGCTTGTAATCCCAGTACTTGGGAGTCTAAAATAGGAGGATCATAGGTTCGCAGCCGGTCTCAGCTACTTAGTGAAGCCCTCCACAACTTAGCGAGACCCTGTTTCAAGATAAAATAAAATTAAAAAACAGGCCTGGGGTTGTAGCTTGGAGGTAAAATGTCCCTGGGTTCAATTCTCAGTACCATAAGATAGATAGATAGATAGATAGATAGATAGATAGATAGATAGATAGATAGATAGATAGATAGTAAAATTGGGTTGGAGGTATAACTCATAGAGTATCCTTGAGTTCAGTCCCTAGTACCACAAAAAATAAGAATAAAAATAAATAATAAAAAAAGGGGCCGGGCGTGGTGGTGCACGCTTGTAATCCCAGCATTTGGGAGGCTGAGACCAGAGGATCTGGGTTTGCGGCCAGCCTCAGCTACCTAGTGAGGCCCTCCACAACTTAGTGAGACCTGGTTTCAAAATAAAGAATAAAAAATAGGGCTGGGGATATAGCTCGAAGGTAGAATGCCCCTGAGTTCAATCCCTAGTACTGCAGGGGGGAAAAAGGGGGGGGGCTGGGAGTGGCTGGGCGTGGTGGCAAAGGCTTGTCATCCTAGTACTTGGGAGGGTGAGACAGGAGAATCTTAGTTTCAAGGCCAGGGCTGGGTGGTATAGCTCAGAGGTAGAATGCCCCTGGGTTCAATCCCCAGTACTGCAAAAAAAAAAAAAAAAAAAAGTCTAGGAGTCCTTAAAGGTAGAATACCCCTGGTTCAATGCCCAATACCAAAACCAAAAAAAATCCAGAATAAGGACCTTGTTTTGATTATCTTCAAGACACCAGATTTGAATACAACTCCTGGCGTAGATATTCAAGAAGGTTTTGCTGAGTTGGATGGATGAATGAAAGCACCGGTTCTCCAAAGGGAGAGCCCTTCTGCAAAACCTTCCTAGCTGCCTTTTATTTTTTCAATGCTGGGAATCAAATTCAGGGCTTTTTGCACATACTAGTTAAGCGATCTACCACTAAGGGTCTTGCAAAGTTGTCCAAGTTAGCCTTGAACTTGCAATCCTCCTGTCTCGGCCTCCTCAGCAGATGGGATTATATACACCACCATGCTGGGCAAGTTACCAATTCTGATTTTAAGAAATAAAGCTTAGTCTGTTATTTCGAATTTCCCAAATCAATCTGCTTCCAGAAATAATAAGGAAAACGATAAGTTGTATTACCACTCTAAATATAATACCTTGAACACTCTGAGCACACCATAAATTGCATACTTTTTCTCTGTACTAGAAATGGTGTGCTAATTTAGGGAGAAAATATCAGAGATGGAATGAGGCAGAATTGGGAAGCCCAATGTAAAAGCCTAAGTTTCCAGCAATTCTGCAGGTTATTTCTATAGTGCACCCAGCACACACACACTCACTCCCTCTCCCTCCAAGAGTTGCAGCAACCAGCTGTGATGGGCATGGGACCCAACCTAACTGGTCTCCCCACCTCTGGCCTCTGCCAGCACTAATCCATTCTACGGTTTGCTGCCAAGTTAAGCTCCTACAGTACAACCTGTGATCAACAGGCCCCACATGAAACCATTATTGTCCTCCACCCTTCCCTGCCTCCGTAATGTTACTGAGACTTCCAAGTTGATTGCAACACTGAGGTCAGGGGCCTCAACGGCATCTTTGCCCCCTCCCACTATACCTGTGTAAGTCCCACTGGTTCTTCTCTCCAAGTTTCTCTGGTCCCTTTCTTCTTTTCCACGTCTTCCATTCACCCTGCTTTTATTTATTTATTTATTTATTTTTTGCAGTACTGGGGATTGAACTCAGGGGCATTCTACCTCCGAGCTATACCCCCAGCCCTATTTTTTTATTCTTTATTTTGAAACAGAGTCTCACTGAGTTGCGGAGTGCCTCACTAGGTAGCTGAGGCTGGCCGCGAACCCGGATCCTCCGGTCTCAGCCTCCCGAATGCTGGGATTACAAGTGTGTGCCACCACGCCCGGCTTCACCCTGCTTTTAATAGTTTTTATCCCTAACATAGATTGGCCATGACCAATAGAAATATTATGGGGACTATTAATGTAATTTTAAATTTATAAGTAGCCATATTAAAAAGGTAAAAAAAAAAAAAAAGGTAACAAGTACAATAAATTTTAATAATGTTTTACTTACAACCTATTTGCAGGAGTCTTCCTTTTCACATGTAATCATGATATGTTTTACATGTTTTCCTTTGATTTTTTTTTTTTTTTTTTTTTATAGAACTGGGGACTGTACCCAGGGCATTCTACCTCTGAGCTACACCCCTGTCCTAATTTTTTTTTAAATTTTGAAATAGGGTCTTGCTAAATTGCTAAGGACCTCACTAAGTAACTGAGGCTGGCCACAAACATGTGATCCTCCTGTCTCAGCCTCCCAAGTCCTGGGGTTACAAGCGTGTGCCACCATGCCCAGTTTAGACTCAGTTTTTAAAATTTGTGTTTCTTATACCCTGATAGGGTAGCTGGCTCAGTGGCCACCACACTAGACAGCTCAGGCTTAGATGGACCGGTACCAGCTACTTTCCCATCTTTCTCTCCAACTTTTTTCCCCTCTACCTCTTCTCTTGAAAACACTGTAATGGAGCCGGGCATGGTGGTGCACGCTTGTAATCCCAGCATTTGGGAGGCTGAGACCTGAGGATCTGGATTCTCGGCCAACCTCAGCTACCTAGTGAGGCATTCCGCAACTTAGTGAGACTTGGTTTCAAAATAAAGAATAAAAAATAGGGCTGGGGGTGTAGCTTGGAGGTAGAATGCCCCTGAGTTCACTCCCCAGTACTTAAAAAAAAAAGAAAAGAAAAGAAAAGAAAACACTGTAACGGGAGCTGAGCTAGCCACACCTGTAATGGAAGGAAATGTAACAGACCTCGCACATCACCCACCAGGCTCTCCTCATTATGAAATGCCTTTTCGGCTCCTTTTCCAACTTTATTTTTCAATTATTGATTTGGGGGAAGGGGAACTAGGAATTGAACCCAGGGACAATCTCCTCCAAGCTATATCCCCAGCACTTTTTATTTTGAGACAGGGCCTCCCTAAGTTGCTGAGGGTGGCCTCAAACCTGCAATCCTCCTATCTCAGCCTCCCAAGTAGTACTGGGATTACAGACGTGTGCCACCACTCCTGGCTTCCAAACTTTAATATCCAGTTCAAGTGCTGCCTTATCCGTGAAGCCTTTCTCATACTCTCCAATCATAATTCACCTCTACCTTCTTTGTACTTCCATATTACCTGGCAACTCCATGACAACATTAGTGTTTTTTTCCTGTTGTGCACAACAGGTTGTAAACTCCTTAAAGATACAGTACTGTCCTTCATCTTGTAGCTCTCAAAGCACATAGCAGAGTACTTTTCCCACAACAGTTCTTGATAAGCCTCTGATGAGGCAAGCTCTTTCATGTGTCCGCCTTCTAATAGACAAGTGCACCTTCAACACAAATGCATAACCAAGGAACAGCTAGCTCCAAGATAAACTGAACTACTGCTTAATTAATACCTGCTGGCAACCCATGAACTGAATGTGTGGGTATATCCCTACCCTGTCACAGAAAAAGTAACCCTAACTTATATTCTGACCCAGAATTTGAGAAATTATCATTGCTCAAAAGCCCCATTTTCATGCAAGAGAATGGCCAGAACCTCTGAACATATAGCACATGGGCAATATTCACAGTAATTAAATAGAGATCTAACTAATAAAAATAACACATTAGCAGGGCATGGTGATGCATGCCTATAAACCCAGTGCTATGGAGATGAGACAGGAGGATCACAGGTTCCAGGATAGCATCAGCAACCTAGCAAGACCCTATTTCAAAACAAAAAATAAAATAAAATAAAAAGGACTATAGCTGTAGCTCTGAGGTAGAATGCCCCTGTGTCCTACTCCCAATACCAAAAAATAAACATGTTAAACTGTGTACAGTGGGGTTATCTTGTAAGCTCAATACTTGGGAGGATGAAACAGGAGGATCAGAGGTTCATCGCCAGTGGTGTCAGCAAGGTCAAAATTTCAGTAAGTCTTTTCACCATATAATGTATATATGGTATGTGTGTGTTACTGAAGATTGAACCTAGAGGCATTCTACCTCTGTGCTACAGTGCAGCCCTGTTTTATTTACTTTGAAACAGGGTCTCTTAAGTTGTTGAGGATTTACCTCATTGCTGAGGCAGGCTTCAAACTTGTTATCCTTCGGTCTCAGTTGTATGCCACACCTGGCTTTCTCTATTCTATCTTAAACTTAATTGTAAAGCAAATCTATATACATCATGAAAAAACACAAATATTTTCTTTAAAAGTGTATAATTCTTTTTTTTGAAAAGCCACCCTAAGCTGGGCGTGGTGACACATACTTGTAATCCCAGTACTTGTGAGACTGAGACCGAAGGATCTGGGTTCACGGCCAGCCCCAGCTGCTTAGTGAGGCACTCCGCAACTTAGTGAGACCGTGTTTCAAAATAAAGAATAAAAAATAGGACTGGGGGTGTAGCTCGGAGGTGGAAAGCCCCTGGGTTCCATCTCGAGTACCACACACACACACACACACACACACACACACACACACACACAAAAGCCATCCTATTAAGCAACCTGAATAACTATTCCCAAACCTGTTTGTTGTTTTTTGGTGATGGTACTGGGACTTGAACCCAAGGGCATTCTATGTCTGAGCTACATTCCCAGCCCCGTTTTACTTTTTCTTTTTCTTTCTTTTTCCGGTACTGGCGATTGAACTCAGGGGCATTCTACCTCTGAGCTACATCCCCAGGCCTATTTTTTATTCTTTATTTTGAAACCGAGTCTCACTAAGTTGCGGAGTGCCTCACTAGGTAGCTGAGGCTGGCCGAGAACCTGGATCCTCAGGTCTCAGCCTCCCGAATGCTGGGATTTACAAGCGTGCACTACCATGCCCGGCTCTTATTTTTTATTTCAAAACAAGGTCTCACTAAGTTTCTCAGGGCCTCCCTAAATTGCTGAGGCTGGCTTTGAACCTGTAATCCTCCTGCCTCAGCCTCCCAAGTATAGGAATTACAGGCAGGCACCACCACATCTGGCTCTCAGACTTGTTTTAAGCACATTTATCTAAATAGATTAAATTATCTTCCTGCCCATAAAAACAGGATATCTTTGATTCTATTCAATGATTTGTACACTGTATTATGCCATCCTTGAGACACACAGAACAATCTTATCCTTTTAAATAATTATTTAATTTCCTCTTTTGGTACATCCTAATGTAGAATCAAATCTTCTATCAATGGATTGGTTCAAGTGTCTTTCGTTTGGAAAGAAAAGAGAAAATCCCAGAGCAAATGCACCCTCTGGTCAAATGTTAGTGTTGGTGAGAGCCTTGCTAAGTTGCTAAGGCTGGCCTTGAACCTGTGTTCCTCCTGTTTCAGCCTCCCAAGTACTGGGATTCCAGGATTGCACCATGCCTGGCCTCTAATTACTTAATTTTCATTAATTTATTGATAGCCAGGTGTGGTGGTGCAGGCCTGGAAACCCAGTACTTGGGAGGCTGAAAGAATTGCAGGTCCAAGACCAGCCTTAACAACTTAATTAAGTATCTACCATATCCAAGCAGTAGGTCAGCCCATACTCCCGGCACTGAGCAGAAACTGGTGCGGATAACAAAGGAAGAAAGAGGCTCTCCCCGCAGAGGGCACGGGAGACCTGAGACGAGGAACACAATCTTCCCCTCCTTCCATGTGGGCCTCATCACCCCCTTTCTCTTTCTTTGAAATTCAGCAAGCAGCTGTAAAACCAAAGAGGACCCTGGACCCACTGCACCATCTCAGCCAGCAGCTCCTTTTTTCCCTCGTGAGCCATGGATTCTCCTAACCTGGCACCGGCTCCCACAAGGATGTGAGCAGAGTAGCACCTATGGGTTCTCTTTCACCCATGCATCATGAAGATGTCCATGCAGCCCCCGCCCACCCTCCTGTGGCTAACTTGCTATCCAGAGCTGCCCTCGTGATTTATATAGCAACTTCTCCCCCTCTTCCGTCCCAGCACTGATTCCAGAACAGGATGCTGCTCGTAAATCTTTTCCTTCAGCTTACCTACCACCCACTGGCCAGGTTATTTTTACAAGAGTTGCTATTTCTCATATCCCCTAGGTGTAAACCCCCATGAAAGGTCACTAAAGTTTTGTTCCTGAAGTCTTTGCCCATCTTAAAAACTGGACTCGGTAAACAGATCATACTTCTGCCATTGTGAGTGCAAAAACTCCTACAAAGTGCTATAAAGGCATGTCAATATATTAAAAACCACTTCCTAAGTCCAGGGAGACAAAAATCAGACAAATCATTAGAAAAATCAACTATTTCTTTGTGTGTGTGTGTGTGTGTGTGTGTGTGTGTGTGTGTGTGTGTGGCAATGGGGACTGAACCCAGGGGCATTCTACCTACAAGCTATACCCATAGCCCTGTTTTTTGTTTTTGTTTTTGTTTTTGTTTTTCGGTACTGGGGATTGAACTCAGGGGCATTCTACCTCCAAGCTATACCCCAGCCCTAGTTTTTTTTATTCTTTATTTTGAAACCGGGTCTCACTAAGTTGTGGAGTGCCTCACTAGGTAGCTGAGGCTGGCCACAAACCCGGATCCTCCAGTCTCAGCCTCCCAAATGCTGAGATTACAAGCGTGTGCCACCACGCCTGGCTCATAGCCCTATTTTTTATTCTTTATTTTGAAACAAACAGGGTCAACTAAGTTGCAGAAGACCTCACTAAGTAGCTGAGGCTGGCCACAAACCTGCAATCCTCCTGTCTCAGCCTCCTAAGTACTGAGATTAAAAGCATGCACCATGACCAGTAAAATAAACTATTTCTTTAATAATAATAATAACAATAATAATAATAATAAACATGGCAATAATATTTATTTATTTTTGGTGGTGGTACTGGAGATTGAACCTAGGGGTTCAATCTGAACTACTTTAGATACACTGACTTCCCAAGGGGAATAAGAAGTTATGAATGCCCAAAGAGTAAACAAAGTATCAATTTGGTAGGCAACTAAATAGCAAAGAGGCTCAAGAGGTTGAGAAGGAACTGCTGAAGAAGTGGGAGGGGCCTGTTGATAGGAAGTGGGAGGGGAGCCAGAAGAGTACTATTTTATTTTTTATTTATAGCAGTCTTATTTTTTATTCAGAAATAGGATCTCACACTAAGTTGCTGAGGGCCTTGCTAAATTGCTAAGGCCGGCCTTAAACCTGTGTTCCTCCTATTTTGGCC
Source organism: Graphiurus murinus (assembly GCA_004027655.1). Taxonomy (NCBI): domain Eukaryota; kingdom Metazoa; phylum Chordata; class Mammalia; order Rodentia; family Gliridae; genus Graphiurus; species Graphiurus murinus. The sequence goes on from PVLC010011871.1 coordinate 23,235, forward strand.
TCCCAAGTACTGGGATTACAGGCCTGTACATTACATGCCTGGCCTCTAATTATTTAATTTTCAGTAATTTATTGATAGCCAGGTGTGGTGGTGCAGGCCTGGAATCCTAGTACTTGGGAGGCTGAGACAGGAGGATTGCAGGTCTGAGGCCAGCCTTAGCAACTTAGTTAAGTATCTACCATATCCAAGTAGTAGGTCAGCCCTTAGAAACACAAGGGTGATAGCTCATCAGTGATACCCTTCATCAGCTGTGGAATCACAGAATCTTGTGAGGACCAGAAACACAAAAGCCATTTAGGAGAATAAATATCATAATGAAGTCTGTAATCTTTGAGAAACGGGGGATCAGTACTGCCTGAGGGTATGAGGGAAAGTTTCACAAAAGTGACTGGATCAGTAATCTAACTGTATTTAAAGCTCTGAAGCACTCCTTTCTGCACTCTTCAGTCTTTGCCTCCAAGAAAGGAAGTACTCTCCTGGCTCCCCTCCCACTTCCTACCCACAGGCTCTTCCCACTTCTTCAGCAGCTCCTTCTCAACCTCTTGAGCCTCCTTGTATTTAGTTGCCACCAACTTGATACCTTGTTTGCTCCTTGGACATTTTTAACTTCTTACTCCCCTTGGGAAGCGGCATATCTAAAGCCCAACCTTCCTCAGTCAACTCCAGGCTCTGATAACAAATTTCCCACTTGACATCTATCTCTCTACCTACAAGGATCTTCATAGGCATTTCAAAGTGAGAGTACTCAAAACAGTACCTTGGGCTGGGAATACTGTGGCTCAGTGGCAAAGCACTCGCCTGACAAGCAGAAGACCCTGGGTTCAAGCTCCCAGTACCACAAGCAAAACAACAACAACAAAACCCACAAAACTGAACAAACCTCAGTTTTTCCCATCTTGATGGCATTGCATATTCTGGTGACAAAGCCACACAATTAAGAATTGTTCTGGATTTTTCTTTGTATGTCCAGTATACCAATATGTCCTCTTCTGCTATTGCTTGAAAACTACACAGAACCCATTCAGTCCTCTCCAGCTCTCCCAGGACCACTTAACTACGGGAGATATTATCCATGGGGCTCTGCTTCCGCTCTGTCCCACAGAACTCCATCTTTCACTTGACAGGTCATAATCTTAGCATGGCTCATCAAATCATTTCCTGACCTGCTGCTCTCTGTTCCGGTTATATTGAATTTCATTCAGCTCCTCAAAAGGGCCCTCCAGTTTGGGTTAGGCTGTGTTTCTCTATTTCCTCCCTTTTCCCTTTTTCCTTCTATTCTTTCTCCTTCTTTTCCTTTCCCTTCCTTTTCTTTCTACCCAAGTCTTCACAGGTAGAGTTCCTTTTGCCTGGAATACATTTCTCTTTCCCTCCACTCTACCATGAAATGTAACTTTTTTTTTTTTTTTTTTTTTTTTGGAGATAGGGTCTGGCCTCAAACCTGCAGTCTTCCTGTCTCATCCTCCCAAGTATTGGTATTACAGGGGTGCATCACCATGCAACTTTTTCAACTCCTAAAAGTGACCCCAAATATGGTGGCACACGCCTGTAATCCCAGTAGTTAGGATGCTGAGACAGGAGGAACACAGGTTTGAGGCCAGTCTCGACAACTTAGCAAGACCCTGTTTTGAAACAAAAAATAAAATAAGGCTGGGGGTTTAGCTCAGGGGCAGAATGCCCTGGGTTCCATCCTCACTACAAAACAAAAAACAAAAAAACCTGCTACTGTGAGATGACATTGACAAATTAGTCTGAAAAGTGAAATACACGTAAGTTTCAGGCATGACTGGCTATGAGGCTTGCCTGTCCTTTAAAGCTATTTGGTTTTAAAAGGTCAATAAAGACAAATAGGTAGCAGTAAATCACTGTTCACACAATTTTTAAGACTTCACATACAGGCCTTCAAATGTAATTTTCAACAGTTGGGTCAACAACACATGATTGTCTCAACAGCTACAGGCTGTCACAGAAACACCAAGTTAACACACTAGTAATAAAGCAAGAACTTTGGATTGTTTTTTCAAGAAAGGTCAAATAAATACCCATTAGGATGTCCTCCACATCAACCCTCCTCCATCTCTCAGCAACAGCAGAGACCCCAACAATAGCTAAATTTGTTAATTGCTGGTCATTTGCAAAACACAGGGAGAGTGCTGAAGGACCAAGCTGCCTCTGGTATAAAAAATGTGCAGGATTTAGAAAGAAGGAAATAAGTACTGGAGTTGTACTGGATTTGGGAATGATCAGGAGAGAGAAACCACATGATAATGTGGACAGAAGTTTAATATTAAAAACATCAAACTAGCTGGGCATGGTGGCACACGCTTGTAATCCCAGCATTCAGGAGGCTGAGACGGGAGGATCCGGGTTCGAGGCCAGCTCAGCTACCTAGTGAGGCACTCCGCAACTTAGTGAGACTCGGTTTCAAAATAAAGAATAAAAAATAGGGCTGGGGGTGTAGCTCGGAGGTAGAATGCCCCTGAGTTCAATCCCCAGTACCACAAAAAAAAAAAAAAAAAAAATCAAAAAATAAATAAAAACATCAAACTATGATAGGCGAATAACCACAAAAATTCCAAGGGTGAGAGAAGGTACTCAAAGAAGGACAAACATTGAAAGAGGCCGCCAAAAATTTGGACTTGAGATTTCATTGGAGAGGGGAAAGCTGCAGCCCACTGGATGGCACAGAAGTTCACTGAACAGCTGGGCGTGGTGGCTCACACTTGTAATCCCAGCATTTGGGAGGCTGAGACCGGAGGATCCGGGTTCAAGGCCAGCCTCAGCTACCTAGTGAGGCACTCTGCAACTTAGTGAGACCCTGTTTCAAAATAAAGAATAAAAAATAGGGCTTGGGGTATAGCTCGGAGGTAAAATGCCCCTGAGTTCAATCCTCAGTACCACAAAAAAAAAAAAAAGTTCACTGAACAGGTCCACACCAGCTGAGCAGCAAGAAACACCCCTGTGGGTACAAGTGCTGCAGCTATGATAGGCAGGTGCACAGGAGGCCTGGGGTATGCCCCTGTATCTGCACTGTGAGTCCTAGGGAGAGCCGGTTGCTGGCCCAAAGTCTTTCAAGGGACCTCGTGCTCTGGGGCACCTGGCTGAGCAGAGGGCCACTGGATGTAGACACATGTATGCACACATGCTTGCACTAAAAGAACAGCAAACAGGGGCAGGAAGGGCAGCTTCCTAATTTCAGAGTGTCCTGCAGGCACCCTCTGCTGACAACATTGCTGTGCTCACTCTGAAGGAAGAATGCTGAGAGGCCATTTGAGAGGCCGTTCTTTCTCTACAGCAGTGCTGAAGGGGGAGGTGGGAACAGAGATGCACTAAGTTGAAACCTGGCACAGAGGTAAACGCAAAGCTGAGAGGGCACCCAAGAACATGGAATGTCCTGGGTGACTAGAGTCTCAAAGGAGGTAGTGTTTCTGCTGAATGTTGAAGTATGAGCAAAATTTCAGTAGACTGGAGATCCGGGAAAGGGAGAGAGGACTCATCCCAGGTTGAGGGAACAGTTTTATTACTAACGCTGGGATTATGAGCAAACCACTTAACCTCTTTAAGCCTCAAATGGAAACACTGGCCTTATGAGGTTGAAATGCATCATTGGTAAAAGGCTTTGAAAAAACTGAAAGCATTAGATGAAAAATACTTGATGGTAATACCCTTACATAGTCACTAGCATGCAAGCTCCAATATGAGCTCTAAAGGGGACTAATTTACCCCCAGGCCAGTCCCTTCCCTCCCCCACTCAACAGCTTTCCCCCCTCCTCCCAGCTCCTAGTAGACACTTTTGACACTGAAAGAGCTCCACAAGTCTCTGCTGAATGATCGATTTTTGGATTATTGTAAGAACAACAAACTTCTATGTAAAACCAAAGGAGCCTGAGGGAAATACAAGTTTCCTATTTATTTAAAGGGTAAAAAGTAGGGCTGGGGTTTATGTAGCTCAGTGGTGGGGTGCTTGTTTGACATGTGTAAAGCCCTGGATTTAATCTCCAGCAATTTAATCTCCAGCAACACAGACACACAGCAAAAAAGTATTTTTAGCCAGGCTTGGTGGTACACGCCTATAATCTCAGTACTTGGGAGGCTGAAAACAGGAGAATTGTAGGTTGGAGGCCAGTCTCAGCAATTTAGTGAGACTCTGTTTTAAAATAAAAAAGGGCTTGGAGGTGGAGCTCAGAGGTCAAATGTCCCCTGGGTTCAATCCCCAAAACCCAATAAAAAAAAAGGATTATTAAATAAATGCCTCTTCTCTCTACATATAGTTACCCACATTTATCTATATCTTTGTGTTTAGTAGGAAACAAGAAATAAAGGTCTTACTGATATTATTTTATAGAGTTGCCTACCATTTAAAATAATCCAAACTCTAAATAAATTCCAGAGTAACAAGTAAAGGTCAGTCTCATAATCAGCTGACCCCACAGTTGGCAGGAACATGTGATTAAACAGTCCACCACAAGACCAGAGCCTAGTGCCCCGGAGGGGGGGCTCGTGGTGTGGGACAGCTGTTGACTCTGCAATGCCCACTGGAGCCCAAACATCTAAAACCCTCAGGCCTTTTAGAAGCATCACAAAATTAAAGTTCTCCAGGCCATAATATCAAAGGCAAGTCAATAGGAAGGGAAGAAACTATTTACTAAACACCAAATTCATGTTTGCTATACTCTGCTGGGTTTTTAAAAATTACATTATTAATGGTAATCCTTATTATTACTTAATTCTCATGTCCCTTTTTTCTTTTTCTTTTTGTTGTACTGGGGACTAAACCAAGGGGCATTCTACCTGAGCTACATCCCTAGCCCTTTTAATTTTGTTTTGTGTGTGTGTGTGTGTGTGTGTGTGTGTGTGTGTGGTGTGCTGGGGATTGAACTTAGAGGCACTCTACCTTTGAGCTCCAGCCCAATCTTATTTCTTATTTGGAAATAGTATCTCCCTAGGTTGATGCAAGACTCACTACTTGGTGAGGCTGTCCTCAAACCTGCAATCCTCCTGTCTCAGCCTCAGAAGTACTGGGATTACAGGTGTGCACCACCATGCCCAGAAACAGGGTCTAATAGGTTTCTGAGAATCTGCTAGGTTGCTGAGGCTGTCCTTGAACCTGCAATTCTCCTATCTCAGCCTCCCAAGTACTCAGATTACAGGCCTGTGCCACCATGCCAGGTATTTATTTTGAAACAGGGTCTTTAGGTTGCTGAGTGTCATGCTAAATTGCTAACCTCCAACTTGTGATCCTTTTTTCTAAGCCTCCCAAATACTGAGATTACAGGCATGGGCCACCATGTCCAGCTCTCATTGTGTGTGTGTGTGTGTGTGTGTGTGTGTGTGTGTGTGTCTGTGTGTTACTGGGGATGATCCAGGGGCCTTCTACTTCTGAGCTATATCCCCAGACCTATTTTATTTGGAAACAGAGTCTCACTCACTAAATTGCTGAGGCTGGCTTCAAACCTGCAATCCTCCTATATCAGCCTCCCAAGTATTGGGATTGCAAGCCTGTGCCACCATGCCCAGCTCATTACTATTCTTAATTAACAGATTATTGAACTAGAGTTAGGAGAAGATAAGTCAATTGTCTAGCATTATAAGTCTAGTGGTATTAGAATTCAAACACAAATCTGATTCTTTTTTTTTTTTTTTCTTTTTTTGGTACTAGGAATTAAATACTGGGGCATTCTACCTCCAAGCTAAACCCCCAGTCCTTTTTATGTTTTATTTTGAATGGGGTCTTGCTAAGTTGCTGAAGGTCTCAATAAATAACTGAGGCTGGCCTCAAACATGGGATCCTGCCGTCTTAGCCTCCCAAATCCTGGGATTATGGCATGTACCATCACACCTGCTGTCAGGCTGATTTCAAAGCAAACTCTCTTTCCCATTAATGTAAGCTGTCTCTCATAGGAAAGGTTAATAGTAGTAGGGTCTGGGGAGCCTGTGAGAAATATTCCATTCACCAGAGTCACTGTCATAGGCTGAGGTCACAAGGACAAAAAGGAAAATAGCAATGAATCAAGAACTGTTCCAAATATCCTCCCATGCCAGTCCACCAATTAATTCCCTTTGCTCTCAACCCTTTGGCTTTGACCTTTACAAGCTATTGAGAAATATACTGGGGGAGGGGGGTACTGGAGATTGATCCAGGGGCATCCTACCTTTGAGCTACAACTCCATCTGCCTTTTTTAAAATTTTGAAACAAGGTCTTGCTAAATTGCTGAGGATGGCCTCAAGCCTGTGATCCTCCTGTCTCAGCCTCCCAAGAAATGTGATTATAGCCATGGAGCTGTGATCCTCCTGTCTTAGCCTAGCAAGAACTGGGACTACATACAGCCATAGAGCTGAGCTTGAGAAACACATTTTTTTTTAAAAATTTATTTTAGACAAGATATTTTCTTCACTGTCTGTCATTTATGAAATAACCTGTCTTATTTGAAAGACCAGCAACTCCATTCTTAAATGAAGAGCGATTTCCTATCTCGGTCATCAAGTGCTCACTTGGGGAAAGTGAGTGTCTGCCGGATGTTGAAAGATAATCTGAAAACAAGAACAGCTACAGCTATAGCCTCCAACCGTTGAGAGGTTGGTTTATCAACAGGGCCACCACCTGACATCTGTGCAGGGGCTCTGCAGACCACAAAGACTCAGAGAGCACACAGCATCTCCCCAGGGATGAAAACAGCTCTGAAGTCTGAAGGAGGAGAGCTGAGAGGTTCTAACTCAGGACAGGCACCACCTACACACCCAGCAACTCTGTGTGTGTGTGTGTGTGTGTGTGTGTGTGACTAAGGATTGAGCCCAGGGGCATTCTACCTTTTAGCTACACCCCCAGCCCTATTTTCTTTTTATTTTGAAACAGGGTCTAATTTGATGAGTCTTACTACTTGCTGAGACTATCCTACAACCTGGGACCCTCCTACCTTAGCCTTCCAAGTACTGGGTGGGATTCTAAGTGTGCACCACCAGACCTGACCAGGAATCTTTAACCTCTTCATCTCTGTCCTGCCATATGGCTCATTTGAACTGGCCCCAGCCTCAGCGTCTCAAACCAGAACTCTGAAAGCATTTCCCTGCCACCAGTTTCTAAGGAAACAATGCGAAGAGGGCTAGAGAACTTGGAGTATGGTAACAGAAAAAAGCTAACTTGACCTTTTCTTCTTTAAGCTGGAAAATGAAATTCCTTGGAATTTTGAGATTAAAATGAAAGCATGTCTATCAAATACTTAGCGCAGACACTGGCCACTGTGCCCATTAAATGTTAGTTACTGTGGGACTGGAAGTATAGCATGCACATGGCCCTGGGTTCAATTCCCAACACATGCGCGTGCGCGCACACACACACCAAAAACAAAACAAAACAAAACAAAAAAACCCAAAAACTGAGCTAGGCATGGTGGTGCATGATCCTAATCCCAGTACTTGAGAGGCTGAATGAAACAGTAGGATCCCAGGTTCAAAGCCAAGCCTCAGCAACTTAATGAGGCCCTGTTTCAAAATAAAAGATAAGAATTGGGGTGGCAGACACTTGTAATCCCAGTATTTGGGAGGCTGAGATAGGAGGATCACAGGTTTGTGAACAGCCTCAGCAAATAGTGAGATTCTCATCAACTTAGTGAGACACTGTTTCCAAATAAGAAATAAAATCGGTCTAGGGGTGTAGCTTGAAGGTAGACTGCCTATGGGTTCAATTTCCGGTACCACAAAAATAAATAAATAATAAAATCGGGCTGGGGTTTAGCTAAAAGGTAGAATGCCTCTGGGTTCAATCCCCAGTACCACAAAAATAAAATAAAAGCCAGGTGTGGTGGCACACACTTGTAATCACAGTACCTGGAAGGCTGAGACAAAAGGGCCACAGGTTTGCATCCAGCCTCAGCTACTTAATGAGGCCCTCTGCAACTTAATGAGATCCTGTTTCAAAATAAAGAATGAAAAATAGGACTGAGCTGGGCGTGGTGGCGCACGCTTGTAATCCCAGCATTCGGGAGGCTGAGACCAGAGGATCCGGGTTTGCGGCCAGCCTCAGCTACCTAGTGAGGCTCTCCGCAACTTAGTGAGACTCGGTTTCAAAATAAAGAATAAAAATAGGGCTGGGGGTATAGCTTGGAGGTAGAATGCCCCTGAGTTCAATCCCCAGTACCGCAAAAAAAAAAAAAAAAAAAGAAAAGAAAAGAAATTAAATAGGAGCCGAGCATAGTGGGGAACACTTGTAATCCCAGTACTTAGCAGGCTGAGACCAGAGGAGGCTAGTTTGAGGCTAGCCTCAGCTACTTAGTGAGGCCCTCCGCAACTTAGTGCGACCCTTTTTGAAAATAAAGAATAAAAAAAAAATCGCCAGGTGTGGTGGTGTACACTTGTAATCCCAGCATTTGGGAGGCTGAGACCAGAGGATCGGGGTTCGCGGCCAGCCTCAGCTACTTAGTGAGGCCCTCCACAACTTAGTGAGGCCCTGTTTCAAAATAAAGAATAAAAAATAGAGCTGGGGGTATAGCTCTGAGGTAGAATGCTCCTGAGTTCAATCCCCAGCACCGCAAAAAAAAAAAAAAAAAAAAAAAAAAAATTGGACCCGGGGGTGTAGCTTAGAGGTAGAATGCCCCTGGGTTCAATCACCAGTACTGAAAAAAAAAAAAAAAAAAAATCAGTCAGGCAAGCAGTCCATGCCTGCTGTAATCCCCATACTTGGGAGGCTGAGACAGGAGGGGTTCAAGGCCAGCCTCAGCAACTTAGTGAGACCCCGTTTCAAAATAAAACGGCTGGGGGTGTATATTAGAGGTAAAATGCACCTGGGTTTGGTTCCTAGTAACACACACAGAGACAGACAGATACACACACACACACACACACACACACACACACACACACACACACCTGGATAGGGCTTGGCTTGCTGCAATGGAGAAGCCAAGTTTTAAAAAAAAACAGCAAAGAGCCGGGCGTGGTGGCGCACACTTGTAATCCCAGCATTCGGGAGGCTGAGACCGGAGGATCCGGGTTCGCGACCAGCCTCAGCTACCTAGTGAGGCCCTCCGCAACTTAGTGAGACTCGGTTTCAAAATAAAAGAATAAAAAATAGGGCTGGGGGTATAGCTCGGAGGTAGAATGCCTCTGAGTTCAATCCCCAGTACCACAAAAAAAAAAAAAAACAAAAAAAAAAAACAGCAAAGAGATAAGCCTGCCCCAGAGTTAAGTACACAGGGAGAGGAGTTTACTGAAGGCAGACCTTCAACTGCAGGGTTGAATTTGGACAACAGCTCTCTAAGTCTCAATTCCATAACATGCTGTATTATTTTAATAGTGTTGCTTTGAACACCATACACTGTTCAAATACTGTACTTGTGACTAAAGGTTTTGCTCATATACAAAGTGATGTAACTATACAAATAAAAAAAGTTACTATCTTCAAACTTTAAGGACAAACTTTGCAACAACTGCCTTTGGACTACTTTTACAAAAGACCCAGGCTTTCCTTGATAACTCTCTTCTGGGACTCCATCTACACAACTACGTCTACGCAGCTATGAAGTTTTCCTCCTGATAGTTGGTGGGGAGAGAAGAAGTAGAGGAGGAGTGGAGCCCTTAATCTTCCCAGCCAGGAAGAACTCAGAAATTCCACCCTTTTCCACCTGTTGTAGCTGTTGCAGCTACAACAGCTGAAACACTGCCCTTCATACCTCAACATACGAAGGCTACCTGCAGGGTCGCCCGGGCATGGAGCATTTGAGTGTTTGAGAGGCATGCCAGGCCCGGGGAAACAGTGGCTGCTTCCCTGTCACCGGAACAAAGATCTCCAGCATGAGCAGTCTAAATTCAAAGGAAGAGCAGCCCCATGCTCTCCACTAGGAAACCCTGTTTTCTTTTAATTAAAAAAAATTTAGAGGTCATCCCTCAGCTTTGTTTACAAGTAATGAGTCCAGCAGCCCCCCATTTATCACCCCAGGAGATTCTTTTACACTTTGATGTGAAAAGAGTCAGGGCCTATTGTGATTTCCACCACTTCAACCACAGCCCTTTCATTTGCAAACGAAGCCCTGGCCCCTAGTTTGAAACAACTGTCAGGAAAAAATTCATTGCCTTTCCTTGCAATTATTTATCAGAGACAGGGGAGAGAAACTGGCTTTAAGACATCTCTCAAGAAAAGGTTCCCAGCACCCCCCTAATGCATTCCCTATCTGCACTGGTCTTTTCTTCCTATAATGTCCCTTTCCAAAATCTCCCCACGTGTGAAAGGCAACCTCCTCCAGTCTGAAATATCCCATCTGGAAGGACTTTCTCCTTCCTTTAAGCTTTCATAGGGAGCCCCAGGGTGTAAGTCTTCCTCCTTTAGGGCAAACCCTGCTGCAAGTTTCTCCTGAGTGAGAGGTGAACCAGCACCTAGACCTGGCCACCAAAGACACACACACTCAACCACATCAACAATGAGGTGAAAAAGGCACCCACTCTCCTCCAACTCTACCAGTCTGCTATATCAAAAGAAACTGAGCTATTAAGAAAGCTTAAAAAAGAGGCAGAGCCAGGCATAGTGACACACATTTGTAATCTCAGTACTTGTGAGGCTGAGACAGGAGGATCACAGGTTCAAGGACAGTCTCAGCAAGTAGTGAGATTCATCAACCTAGTGAGACTCTGTTTCAAAATAAAAATAAAATAGGGCTGGCGGTGCAGCTCAGAGGTAGAATGCTCCTGGGTTCAGTCCCCAGTACCAAAAACATAATAATAAAAATAAAAAGGAGACAGGCATGGTGATGCGTGCTTATAATCCAAGTACTTGGGAGGCTGAGACAGGAGGATCATAGGTTCAACAACAGCCTCAGCAGTTTAGCAAGGCTCTCAGAAACCTAGTAAGACCCCATTTCAAAATACAAAATAAAATTTGTAATCCCATTACTTGGGAGGCTGAGACAGGAGGATTACAGGTTCGTGGCCAGCCTCAGCAACTTGTGAGGCCCTCTGCAACTTAGAGAGATCCTATTTCAAAATAAAGAATAAGCTGGGAGTGTTGGCGCATGCTTGTAATGCCAGTACTTGGAAGGTTGAGACAGGAGAATTGCAGGTTCACAGCCTCAGAAACTAAATAAGACTATTTCAAAAAATAAAAATAAAATCAGGCTGGGAGTGTAGCCCAGAGGTAGAATGCCAATGGAATCCATCCCTAGTAACACACATACACACCTAAAACACAACAGAGAGAGGAGAGAAAAAAGGTGTTTTTTTGTTGTTGTTGTTGTTTGTTTGTTTTTGCAGTACTAGGGATTGAACCCAGGGGCATTCTACCTCTTAGCTACACCCCTAGCCCTATGTTTTATTCTTTATTTTGAAACAGGGTCTCACTAAGTTGCAGAGGGCCTCACTAAGTAGCTGAGGCTGTCCGCAAACCTGCAATCCTCCTGTCTCTGCCTCCCAAGTACTGGGATTACAAGCATGCGCCACCAAGCCCAGCTGAGAGAAAATTTTTAAAAGGAAAGAGGATTTAAAGATTTCTTGAAGTATCTAAGAAGTTCGAGGTGGAAAAAAAAAAGACAGTCTGGGGATATGGTACAACCCAAGAGTTACCTAATGTGTCCAAGGCCCTAGTTTCAACCCTAGTATTGTGACAAAAAAATAAAAAAAAAATAATATGAGGGTTTTAAAAAGTAACATTTTAAATTAAAATATGACAATGTGTGTGTGTGTGTGTGTGTGTGTGTGTGTGTGTGTGTATGTGTGTAAGTAAATAAAATAGGGTTTGGGGTGTAGCTCAGAAGGTTCAATCCCTAGTACCAAAAAATAAACACACACCTACATACGTGCACATACATACATATACATACATAAAATAAAGAAAACACAAGAGACATTATTGTGCTTGTAAATCAGGCTCAGGATTACTTCACTTGGAAAAGACAGGAAATCTTATTTCCCTATTTCACAAATCCAGGTGTGGGCTATTCACAATGCCCCAGCCAATCACTATTTTCAGGAAAACATGGTCTATAGCCATTAATCTCTTCAGTAAACATCTGGAAATTTAGTCCCTGATTTACTCAGGCAAAGAAAACCTGTCTATATAATAGGTGTTAATCTGTTTAACACCTTGTAGCTTCCTCCCTAATTGAAGACTCTTCTCAATTAGAAGAGTTAAATAGTATTTCAGACTCTTTTGTGGAAAAAGCTTCCAGGGCTACAGAATCACAGTGTGATTCAGAGTTCACAAAATTTAATCCCTCAAATCTCCCCAAATACTGACAAGCAAATCAGAGATCTCCTAAAACATGTAGAAGAAGCACCCACCCCATGGCAGAAGACAATAAAATCATGTCCAGTTAATCTGGTAGGATACCCTAAAATGAAATTCATTCTTTTGTTTTCTTAACATGCTTTCTCCCTAGTCATCCAGGAAGCATTTCCTAGAATGTACCCCAACTTGACTCAGACTTCCATTACCTAGGCTCAATATTAGAAGTATGTAATTTAGCATATACTTTGAAAAATTAATTTTAAATTTACGATTCCATGAACAAAATGAGGGATTTCAAGCAATTGGTACAGAAGAGTATGACAGTGAACTCGTCAGTGAGATGGCAAAAAGGCACATTCGTTTTCAATAAGGAAAAAGAAAATTAGAAACTCCAGGACGAATAAAAACACTATTCAAAAAACACCAAAGATGAAGCAATTTAAAATGTGGCATGAATTGGAACCATTTGCTCAAGAACTCATTTGTCCTTTATCAATATGAGCCTTCTTTTTTAAAGTTGTACTTGGGTTGACTTTGAACACACAGACATGAAATTCTAAGACACTAGTGTGTGTGTGTGGGGGGGGGTGTGCTGGAGATTGAACCCAGAGCCTTTGTGCATGCTAGGCAATTGCTCTATCGCTGGGCTACCCCCCCAACTACCTTCCCTTTTTAAATTTTATTTTGAGACATGGTCTCACTAAATTGCCCAGGCTGGTGCCACTATGCCTGGCTACTATTTTTTTGGGGGTACTGGGGTGGGGATTGAACTCAGGGGGCATACTCCGAGTTACACCCCCAGTCCTGTTTTTTTATTATTTATTTATTTTTTAAATAGGGTCTCACTTAGTTGCTGAGGCTGGCCTCAAATCTGTAATCCTCCTGCCTCAGCTTCTCAAGTACTGAGATTACAGGCATGTACTACATACTGGCTCTATGTGATTATTTTTTTAAGAAAACTCTCAAGGAAGGCAAAATAAACTCAGGATATTAGAAGTCAGAATACCAGTGATCTTTGAAAGTGGTAGCAGCTGAAAAAGGGGAGGGAGGAGACTAGAGCTGGCATCACATCTTCTTAATCTGTTACATAAGTGTTTTCACTTTTGAAAAGGTCATTGAACTGCCAGGCATGGTGGTACACATCTATAATCCCAATACCTGGGAGGCCAAGAAAGGAGGCTCAAGGACAGCCTCAGCAAGTAGTAAGAGATTCTCATCAATCTGTTTCAAGAAAATAAAAAAATAAAACAGGGCTGGGGGTGTAGCTCAGAGGTAGAATACCCCTGGGTTCAACCCCTGTAAAACACACACACACATGCACACACACACACACACACACACACACACACACAAAATGCATTGAGCTGTACTAATGATATTTTCTCTCTTCAGTCTGTGATTCTGCAATAATAATTTTAGGAAGAATTAAAGAGGAGGGGAGGGAGGGTACAGGAAGTGTAAGTGAGCTCAGATTTGAGAGTATCTAGTACTGATAAATCTGAAAATCATAAGCCTATTATTTATAAGAATTCAAACAAATATTGTCTTTGCACATTACATTAACACTCTGTTCACCCTTATGACTTTTCACAGCCCTGAGCAAAGTAGGGCTTCCCACTCACACTCCTGCTTGGTCTAAGCGATTAGCGCTGACACTCAACACACATCTGTTTTCTTTGCAAATACATCCTAGTTGTGCACCAGTTCCACATGAATTTGTTACTTTTTTTCTGGACTACTAAAAGATTCAATTTATTTCAGATTAAATATTTACATAAGTGAGCTATCTTATATTAAAAATGGACCTCCGTTTAGGATTTTCCCTGGCTTACCACTTGTACTGGGTATTAAAACAAAAGAACATATCAGGGAAGGAGCTAGAAAGATTAATATAACAGATAATAAAAACAGCTTTGTGATTGTTTAGAATGTTACTACAAAGGGCAGTGACCCATCAAAACTTAGTAATGAGCAGCAGAAAATACATGTAATACAGAAAAAAAATTAGATGTTTCTACTGGTAATACACTTTTTTTTGGGAGGGAGTGTTAGGGATTGAACTCAGGGACATTCTACTTCTGAGCAATACCCCAAGTCACCCCCTTTTTAAAGTAGGAGTGTGTGTGTGTGTGTGTGTGTGTGTGTTACTAGAGATTGAACCCAGGGGCATTCTACCTCTGAGCTACATTCTCAGCCCTATTTTATTGTTTATTTGGAAATGGGGTCTTGTTAAGCTGTTGTATTAAGAGCTCACTAAGTTACTGAGGCTGGTCTCAAACCTGCAATCCTCCTGTCTCAGCCTCCCAAGTACAGGGATTATAGCTGTGCACCACCATGCCCAGTTTAGTGTTAATACTCAACTATTGTAATTGATTTTTCTACTAGAAATGAAACTGAATACAATATGAAAAATGGTGAGGTTATATACAACTTAGTGGGACCCTGATTCAAAAAATAGAAAATAAAACTGGGCTGGAGATATAGCTCAGAGGTGGAATGCCCCTGGGTTCAATTCTCAGTGCCACACACAAAAATAAATAAAAAGTGTGAAGCAGCCGGGCATGGTGGTGCACGCTTGTAATCCCAGCATTTGGGAGGCTGAGACCAGAGGATCCGAGTTGGAGGTCAGCCTCAGCTACCTAGTGAGGCACTCCACAACTTAGTGAGACCCAGTTTCAAAATAAAGGATACAAAATAGGGCTGGGGGTATAACTCGAAGGTAGAATGCTCCTGAGTTCAATCCCCAGTACCACACACACACACACACACACAAGTGTGAAGCACACATACACATATAAAGAAAACATTGCTGGCCAGGCATGGTGGTCTACACCTGTAATCCCAGTACTTGGGAGGCTGAGACAGGAGGACATCAGGTTCAAGGATAGCCTCAGTAACATAGTGAAACCCTGCTTCCAAACAAAAAATAAAAAGAGCTGGGGGTACAGCTCAGAGATAGAATGCCCCTGGGTTTAATCTCTAATACCACCTCTACCCCCTCCTACACACACACACACAGAAAACATTGCCAAAAGACACAATCAATGAAACAAAAAATTCTCCACCAATAGACCCAAGAATGTGATGGAATTTAGATACTGCATTCAAATAAATAGAGAAAATTATGATTTAATAAATTATATGGAAACAATTATCTAACTGTTCTCTTTGAAGGCAAAAAGGCTCCCAAACATCCTTGCCTTTTAATTTTCTTATTAAAATGAAACTTTACAACATATACTTCAGACAGATGGATCAAAATACTAAAACGTCTAAAATGTAAAATGGGTTGCAAAAGAGCCAAGCAACTAACTAAATGTGTGAGTCTGCTTGTGCAGGAATTGTAATGAACTGGCAAGCGTTGGTGCTTTTTTTTTTTTAAAAAAAAAAAAGACAAAACAAAACATCAAATCTCTCTGAGGCAAACTGACAAAGCAGCTGTCCATAGGAGGAAATCAGTGGGAGTTGTTTGGTCTGCAGGCTGAGGGGCCATAATCTCTTTATGGACACACCTGGATAAACCCCTCAAGAAGTTCAGAATCAGAAAGCTTACATCCTATGACACAGCCGTGACAACTGCACTTTCTCCGGGTGTTGCTATATGGCTGTGCAAGCCCAGTGTTGCCACATCTTAAAATTTTCAGGAGCAGATAAAAATGCAGATTGTTATGCAAAAACACTGGCAGATCATTTCTTTCAGAATGCTGTAAACGGCCAAGCAAACCCCATATGTTGACCAGATTCATCCCACAGGCCACCAGCTTACAAGTTCTGATTTAAATGCAGAAAAAGTGAAATCACACAAATGCCAGCAAAGAACACATGCCATTATTTTCACAATCTTGAAGTAGGAACAACCTTAGTAAGCACGATTGAAACCAGAATCTGTAAAGGACAAGACATTTAACTACATAAAAATTTAAAACGTATGTGTAACTGAACAGTATGAACAAAACTAACGGCAAAGGATGACAGCCCCCCCATCCCAGGTCTGGGGGACATGGGTGGCTGCAGTAGGTCACGTGTCTTCACTGTGGTGGGGACAAGAGCACACCAAGTTTAACAGCAGTCTCACCAGAACCACCAGAACTCGGAATTTCCTAGGAGAACCAGAAGTGAAGGACATAGGAAAGTGTCCAGGCCAGCCCAGAATTCACAGGCACCAAGACCTACTATTCAATAAACACTAGCTGAAGCTGGGTGCAGTGGTGTCCATCTGGCACGCCAGTTATTTGGGAGTCTGAGGCAGGAGGATGGCTTGAGTCTAGCAGCTCAAGGCCAGTACAAGCAACATAGTCTCTTTTTTGGTACTAGGAGTTGAACCCAGGGGCATTATTTTACCTTCAAGCTATACCCCACGTCCCCCCCTTTTTTTCAAAATAGGGTCTCAAGGTTGCTAAGAGTCTTACATTACTGAGACTGGCCTTGAACCTCCGATTCTCGTATCTCGGCCTCCCAAGTACTGGGATTACAGGCATGCCCCACCACAGTAGGCACATAATCTCTTTAAAACAAAAGATAAAAACTTTCTAGTTGACTAAGCTTGAGTCTTCATTTCTTATACTTCAACATGTTTTTTGTTTTGGGTTTCTTTGTTTTGTTTTTGTTCTATGTAGTACCAGGAATTGAACCCAGGGGCATTCTACCTTCAAGTAACATCCCCAGCTCTATTTTCTTTCTTTTCTTTTTTTTTTTTTATTCTTTATTTTGAAAGAGGGTCTCACTAAATTGTAGAGGGCCTCACTAAGTAGCTGAGGCTGGCCTCAAACCTGAGATCCTTCAGTCTCAGCCTCCCAAGTACTGAGATTATAAACATGCCGCACCATGCTAGGCTTCAACATGTTTTTGAATAACTAATAGCTTAGATAAAAACTGCTCAGGGATAGCAATATGTCAACTGAGTTATTCTTGAAAACTGCTTCAGAATGTTAATATCCTTTCCATGATCAACACTCAGTCCATGCGAGAAGGCATTGAATTCAGTGAGCAGAACAGGAGGAGGAGTGTAAAAGGGGTAAGACAGGAACACTAGGGAGCCGGGTGTGGAGGCTGAGACAGGAGGATCTCATGGTGGTGCACACTTGTAATCCCAGTACTTGGGAGGCTGAGACAGGAGGATCTCATGGTGGCGCACACTTGTAATCCCAGTACTTGAGAGGCTGAGACAGGAGGATCTCATGGTGGTGCACACTTGTAATCCCAGTACTTGGGAGGCTGAGACAGGAGGATCTCATGGTGGCGCACACTTGTAATTCCAGTACTTGAGAGGCTGAGACAGGAGGATCTCATGGTGGTGCACACTTGTAATCCCAGTACTTGAGAGGCTGAGACAGGAGGATCTCATGGTGGCGCACACTTGTAATTCCAGTACTTGAGAGGCTGAGACAGGAGGACAGCAGGCTTGTGGCCAACCTCAGCAACTTAGTGAGGCCCTCCACCACAGTGAGACCCTGTTTCTTTTTTTCTTTTTCTTTTTTTGTGGTACTAGGGGTGGAACCCGGGGACATTCTACCTCTGAGCTATACCCCCAGCCCTATTTTTTATTTTATTTTGAAACAGGGTCTTACTAAATTTCGGACAGCCTCACTAAGTAGCTGAGGCTGGCCTCAAACCCGGATCCTCCAGTCTCAGTCTCCCAAATGCTGGGATTACAACCGTGTACCACCACGCCCAGCTGAGACCCTGTTTCAAAATAAAAAATAGGGCTGGGGGTGTAGCTTGGAGGTAGAGTGTCCCTGAGTTCAATCCCCAGTACCACACACACACACAAAAAGACATTTGTTTCAGTGTGAACTAAATTCATGCTCATTATTCCAAAATCAGTGTAACAGAGACCAGTATCTTGACCACAGAATTAGGATGCTGATCTAATATCTACATTTTTTAAATAAATGAATTAAGAAATTCAAAGATTGCCAGCCTTAAAGAAAATATGGGGCTGAGGGTGGCACTTGGTGGTAGAGTGCTTGCCTAGCATGCACGAATCCCTGGGTTCCATATCTAACACTGGAGGAGGACAGGGACTGTGCGGGAGTAGGGGCAGTGGCACAGGCCTGTAATTCCAGTGACTCTAGAGGCTGAGACAGGAAGATCACAAGTTCAAGGTTAGCCTAAGCAACTTAGATCCTATCTCAAAAAAAAAATTTTTTTTTTTTTAAGGGCTGGGAGTGTAGTTAGATGGTAGAGTGCCCCTGGGTTCAATGTCTAGTACAAAAAAAAAAAAAAATTAGTCAGTCTAACAGGTTTGACTAAAGAGAGATAAAACAAATTCTCAAACACTTTTTTGCATCAGAGTTCTGAAGTTGCAAAAACAAAAATGAGCAAACTTATCTTTTGAAAAGCTGATTCTAATCTTAGCTATGTCTTTGAATCACAGGTTCCACGCTTACCTGTCACCACTGCCATGGACTCTCTCCGTGAACGCCATTGCTGTTGCTCAGTGGAAAGGTGCAGGTCTGTTCATCTGGAAGAGAGACAGCAGCTTGTGAACACAAGCCCACAAGGAGACTCAGAGAGACATATGGCCTAGATGATCCCGTCTTGCAGACAGAATCTGACTTTCTCTTGTGAATAAAAATAGGAATCTTTGCCCGCCACAAGATGCATAAAAAAAAAAAAAAACAGCTAGCTTATATCAAAGGCCAAACACACTTTTAATTTTGAGAGGCGAGGCTACTACTCATAGCCAGCTCAGAAAGAAAAAATGTGCACAAGTTTATTATGAGGAAGAGGAAAGGAAATAACATTTCCTACTTTATGCCAAGCATTGTGTTAAGCCCTTTCAGAAATGGCTTTTATGTAAACATTATAATAAACTTGTAAATACTACTACCCCATTTCATTTTTTATTTTTGGTACTGGGTATGAAACCCAGGGGCATTCTACCTTTGAGCTACATCACCAGCCCTTTTTAAAACTTATTTTAAAGTTTTAAAACCAGACGTGGTGATGAATGCCTGTAATTCCAGGACTTGGAAGGCTGAGACTGAAGGATTGAAGGTTCAGCCGGGCGTGGTAGCGCACGCTTGTAATCCCAGCATTCAGGAGGCTGAGACCGGAGGATCCGGGTTCCCGGCTAGCCTCAGCTACCTAGTGAGGCACTCTGCAACTTAGTGAGACACGGTTTCAAAATAAGGAATTAAAAAATAGGGCTGGGGGTATAGCTCGGAGACAGAATACCCCTGAGTTCAATCCCCAGTACAAAAAAAAAAAAGGATTGAAGGTTCAAGGGCAGCCTCTGCAAGTAGTGAGACTACTAGTAAGACCCTGTTTCAAAAATAAAAATAAAATAGAGCCGGGGGTGTAGTTCAGAGGTAGAATGCCCTGGATTCAATCCCTAGCATCACACACACACACACACACACAAAAAAAAAAAAAAAGAAAGAAAAAAGAAAAAAGAAGAAGAAAAAGAAAATTCAAACAAGGTCTTGTTAAATTGCTAAGGCTGCCCTGAAGCCTATGATCTAATCCTCCAGTCCCAGCCTCCCAAGTACTGGGATTACAAGGCATGCACCACTACCACACCCAGCCTAATATCTCATTTTATAGATAAGAGAAAGCCTTAAATAATTTGCCCCAGGTTATGTGTGTCACCATCTTCAAAACTAAGAGTATGCAAGAGAAAGAAAATTAACAGCGGATCTTCCAGCTAGCATGCAATGCACACCTTATAATTTTAGTACTGTAATACCAATACTTGGGAAGCTGAGACAAGAGGATTGTAGTCACTCAGCAACTTAGTGAGACTCTCAGCAACATAGTGACCCAGTGTAAATAAATAAATAAATAAATAAATAAATAAATAAATAAAGGCTTAGGGTGTAGCTCGAAGGTAGAATGCCCTTGGGTTCAATACCCAATGTCTTTCCCCTCTTCCCCACCCCCACCCCCACCTCCCAACACACAAGAATGAAAGAAAAAACATAGGCAGCTGGTCAGGAAGGAGGTTGAGACAGGAGGATTGCAGGTTTGAGGCTTGCCTGGGCAAAAAGGGCAGGAGCTGAGTTGTAGAATACCTGTGCATTCAATCCCTAGTACTGCAAAAACAAAACAAGAAACAACAAAACACCAAATAAAATGGGCCAAAAAAACAATCAAGATTTTACTTCCACTTATAAAAGGTACTTAACAGCCAGGCGTGGTGGCGCACGCTTGTAATCCCAGCATTTGGGAGACTGAGACTGGAAGATCGGGGTTCGCGGCCAGCCTCAGCTGCTTAGTGAGGCCTTCCGCAACTTAGTGAGACCCTGTTTCAAAATAAAGAATAAAGGGGGGGGGGGGGCTGGGGCTGTAGCTCAGAGGTAGAATGCCCCCAGGTCCCATCCCCAGTACCGCAATAAATAAATAAATACATAAATACATAAATAAGTGGTACTTAACTAAATAAATAAAATTTTTGAACATTCTCTTAAAACAGGACTGGATTTTGGGAAAAAAGTTGTTCAATCTGGGCAGATGGCCTTGGTTTTCTCTTGTGTGTCCCTAGAAACAATCTCTTTATATAAAGAGTAACACTATCAACAGTTGTTTCCTTTTCCCTCCAGTATCTATTCGTAAATTGACTGCATTTAACTTGCTTTACATAGTTTCTATTTTTTCTCAAACCTTCTTAAGGCAAAGGTATATTTCAGAATTATCTTAATACAAAGTCAACAAACTGATACAAATGGCAACACTACTGAAACACATAATCACTTTCCTGATTAACAGCCTGCCGTGATTAAGAGGCTAACTGTTACAATTCCAGCTATGACTGAAACACTTGCACATACACCTTCCACTCTGACTCCTGATAAACGTGTGTGTGTGTGTGTGAGAGAGAGAGAGACAGACAGACAGACAGACAGACCGGAGACTGACCTCAAGGACATTCTACCTCTGAGCTACACCCTCCGCCTAATTTTATTTCTTATTTGGAAACAGGGTCTCACTAAGTTGCAGAAGGCCTCCCTAAATTGCCAAGACTTCAAACCTGCAATCCTCCTGTCTCAGCCTCCCAAATACTGGGATTACAAGTGTACACCACCACCCTGGCTCTGATAAATTCTTTTATCTTCCTCTCCATGAAAGTTAAATTTTGAAGTTTCTAACTACAATGTTTCCATGCTGATAGATGCCATTTGTTACTGTATCTCCTCTGCTAAAAGGCTGCAAATAAATGTTACAAACTCACACCAGCAGAACTCTGAATTTTTCAGGGTCAAACATATTTTGGAGTCCCGCCTCCCAGCCAATATAGTGGCCCTTGGCAACTTTCCTGAATTTTCCAAATCAATCCCTACTCATCTCTCTCTCCTCCCACCACTCACACTCTCTTTTTTTCTTTCCTTGCCTCCCTCCTTACCTTCCTCCCCTCCTTCCTTCCTTTATGCTGGGGATGAACCCTCACAAATGTGAGGCAAACACTCTACTAAGCTATACCCCCAGACCCCCACCTCTTTTTTTCTCCCCACTAATTGCTTTCTTTCTCTCTCCTCCTTCCCTCATTGCTCTCGTGTTCTGGCAATAGTACGTGACCAATACAATACTACTTCTTTTGTGTTGTCTTTGGTCTTCATAACCCTTCTGTAAAGGCATCTGAAGAGGCCCCCACATGACCTTCCTACCATGGCCTTCCCAATGCAGGCGCCTGACCTGCCTGCAAGCCAACAGCATCCACCCCCCATGGCTCCTTGGTGAGAGTGAGAAGAGCAGGAAGGAGGCAGAACAGGCTACTGATGGGTGCCAATCTGAGAGAATGGTCCTGAGTCCATGCTTGCTATTTATTCACTGAATCAACAAACATTTTTTTAACATCTGCTCTAAGCCAGGTACTAAGATTGAAGAAAACACTCTTAGTACTACCTAGATTACACACACACACACTGCAAGAGGTAGGCAAAGATGAAGACACATTAAGCAAACCATACAGATATTTGGTGCTTTGGCAAAAAACCACTGCCGACAACAAAATCCCAAGAGTACAGAATGCCAGAGAGGAATGGTGGGAGTGTGCTGCAATTTCATACAGGGTGGTTGATAATAGAAACAGTCTGGCAAAGATGTAAATAAAGGAAGCAAGCAGCAGGCCCTGCACACCTGTAGTGAAACTGGCCCTAAAGTAGGAGGAGGAGCACGGCTTCTTAGGATGCGTGGAGTGCACAGGGAAAGACCATGGTCCCTGCGGGGCCTGTATGCATAACTCAAATCCCTAACTTGACTTGACCTCAAATCCCTAACTTGACTTCCCCAGAGATGCAGAGGTAGGAGGATTCTATCACCAGATGGCTGGGTCTGGCCTCACAGCAAAGGCCAAATTCAGCCCATGAAAAGCTGTTTGGGGTACTGAAGTATGATCTACATAGCCATACAGAGTAGTTATGACTCAGATAAAAGGTTAGGTTATAACGGAGGCCTATTCCAGGCAGGAAGAATTTTTTTTTTTTTTTTTTTTTGCGGTACTG
>PVLC010011872.1:0-11709 GCA_004027655.1 Graphiurus murinus
AAAAAAAAAAAAAAAAAAAAAAAAAAAAAAAAAAAAAAAAAAAAAAAAGCATATACCAGCCAGACGTGGTGGTGCATGTCTGTAATCACAGTGCTTTGAAGGCTGAGACAGAAGGAATACAGGTTCAAGGCCAGCCTCGGCAACTTAGCAAGACCTGATATTCAAAATACAGAATAAAATAGGGCTAGGGATATAACTCAATAGTAGAGCACCCCTATGTTCAATCCCCAGTACCAATCAACCAATGAACAAAAAATACAAAAAGCCCACAGGTGCCAGCAGATCCCCAGTCCCCACTGGCCGACGTGTAATATGCCCTCCCCTGCCTGTGGTTGGGGCAGGAGGCGGGTGGCCACAGGAAGGGGCATATTTGGGTCAGCCATGCTGAGGACTTGGCCATTGTGGGCAAAACTAAAGACCGAGAGCTGAGCCAGGAGCCGGGTGCTTTTCAAGCATGGGGGCCATCTAAGTTATCTCCGAAGGGCATCCTTAGCTTCAAGGTGGATCTTCAGGTGAAAGGAACTGCCTTTAATTGCTCAAGCAAGAGGGAGACCCAGCTAGCATCCTTACTGCTCAGGTTGGGGAAAGCAAGGCGGCTCTCCCCAGGCCTGGCCTTCAGCACTTTGCCTGTCTTCCCTTGCTTGCCTCTGGGGATTCCCTAGGCTCCTTGGGGCAGTCCTGGCTCCTGCGGGCACCTTCCCACAAAGCTTCAGAATGAAGAACCGATGGGCAATTAGATAACCAAGGGAGGAGAAGGCGAATCTGTGAGTGCTTGGTGGGATTAGGGTCCTGGCCAGATCCCTCTGGAACTGGGCTCTTCAACTTGGACTCATTTGGTCCCTGTTTCTGTAAATGGCATCAGGCTCACCAGTGACTGAAGCTAGAAATCTAAATCTGAGGGGCAGTTACTGGGGATTGAACTTAGGGACATTCTACCTCTGAGCTACACCCTCAGCCCCTCTTTATTTTATTTTATTTTTTTGTTTTGAAATAGGGTCAGCGGGGCATTGGTGACACACAAGCTTGTAATCCCAGTACATGGGAGGCTGAGACAGGAGGATCTGGGTTCGAGGCCAGCCTCAGCTACTTAGTGAGACCCTTTGCAACTGAGTGAAACCCTGTTTCAAAATAAAGAATAAAAAATAGGGCTGGGGGTGTAGCTCGGAGGTAGAATACCCCTGGGTTCAATCCCCAGTACCACACGCACACAAAAATTATCAGGGTGAAATTTTACAAATGAAAATAGTCTTTTTTGGTTCACCTTGTCCACTTATGGAAAAAAAAATTAAAAATCCAGACTCCTTGCCAAGGTCCTACGTCCAAGCTCACCTCTCCTCTACTCAGTCCTCCCTCCCTGCACTGGCTTTTGCTCGGTTCTTCATGTATGTCAAGCTCTTTCCTGCCTCGGCACCTTTGATTCACTGCCTCTGTGCCTGGGACATTCTCCCCAGGGCTTGGCATGCCTGGCACCTTCTCATCCTTTCGGGATCAGCTGAGACCTCACTTTCTTTTTATTTATTTATTTATTTGTTTGTTTGTTTATTTTAGTGGTGTTGGGGATTGAACCCAG
Organism: Graphiurus murinus; assembly: GCA_004027655.1. Taxonomy (NCBI): domain Eukaryota; kingdom Metazoa; phylum Chordata; class Mammalia; order Rodentia; family Gliridae; genus Graphiurus; species Graphiurus murinus. The sequence goes on from PVLC010011872.1 coordinate 1,571, forward strand.
AGGCATTCTACCTCTGAGCTACACCTCCAGCCCTATTTTGTTTTTATTTTGAAACAGGGTCTCTCTAGGTTGATGAGAGTCTCACTACTTGCTGAGGCTGTCCTCCAACCTGCGATCCTCCTCACTCAGCCTTCCAAGTACTGGGATTACAAGCATGCTCCACCACACCCAACCTCACTCTCCATTTCAAAATCAATTGTTACCTAATATCAAATATCATATGCATTTTTACATTTCCCTGATTGGCCTCTAAGTGTCTCTTTTTTTTTTGGCATTTGGGATTGAACACAGGGGGAATTCTACTTTTAAGCTATACCCCCAGCCCTTTTTATTTTGAAACAGGGTCTCACTAAATGGTTGAGGCTGGCCTTGAGCCCCCGATCCTCCCGTCTCAGCCTCCCAAGTACTGGAATTACAAGCTTGCGCCACCACACCCGGCTTCATCTCTGGAATGCTAGATTGAAACCATTCTCAAACTCTCTCCTTCCACATTCTGTTAGTTTCCTTAATAGTACACATTGCAGGTTGTAATCATGTATGTATTATCTGTGTCCCCACGAGAAGAAAAGAATGAAAGAGCAGATACCACTTATGCCTCAGCCATAGGGTATTTCTTTTTCTTGGTGCACATCTGTAATGTCAGTATTTGGGAGGCTGAGACAGGAGGATCGCAGGTTCAGGACCAGAGTGCAGTAACTTAGTGAGACCCTGTTTCAAAATTTAAAAAAAAAAAAAAAAGATAAGCCAGACTTGCTGGCACACATTTGTAATCCCAGTATTTGGGAGGCTGAGACAGGAGGATCCGGGTTCACGGCCAGCCTCAGCTACTTAGTGAGGTCCTTCACAACTTAGTGAGACCTTGTTTCAAAATAAAGAATAAAAGTACACTTGTAATCCCAGTACTTGGGAGACTGAGACTGGAGGATCTGGGTTCGAGGCCAGCCTCAGCTACTTAGTGAGGCTCTCAGCAACTTAGTGAGACCCTGTTTCAAAATAAAGAATAAAAAATAGGGCTGGGGGTGTAGCTCAGAGGTAGAATGCCCCTGGGTTCAATCCTCGGTATTGCAAAAAGAAAAAGAAAAAGAATTGAGGGTGTAACTCAGAGGTAGAACCTTGCCTGGGTTCAATCCTCAGTAGCACAAAAAGAAAAAGGAGGAGGAGGAGGAGGAGGAGGAGGAGGAGGAGGAGGAGGAGGGCAAGGAGGAGGAGAGCAAGGACTCTTGGGAGGTGGTGTTGGAACCTATAGAAGGTGAGGCTAGTTGGAGGGAGTGGGTCCCTGGGAATGTGCCCTTGGGGACCATACCTTGTCCCCCCCCTTCCTCCTCTCTGTTTCCTCCACCAACAGGTGAGTAGCTTTGCTCCGCCCCACCCTCCTCCCTGCATTACCGCCTCACCAGAAGCCCAGAAACAATGGGATCAGCCGCCAGTGGGCTAGAACCCCCAAACACATGAGCCAAAACACATCTTTTCTCCTTGAAGTCATCTTTTCAAGTATTCTGTCACAGTGACAAAAAGCTTACACATTGTGATGGGCAGAACCACGACCCTACACGTCTGTATCCTAGTCGCCAGAATCTCTAAGTACGTTACCTCAAATCAACAGCAGAAGGGACTGTGCAGATGTGATTAAGTTACGGGCCTTGAGATAGATTATCCTGGATTATTCAGCTGGGCTCCAAAGCATTACAAAGGTCCTTAGAAGAGGGTGGCAAGAGCTCAGAGTGAGAAGGACTTTCATTGCTGACTTTAAAGGTGGAAGAAGGGGCTCTGAGCTATACCTCTGAGCTATACCCCCAGCCCTATTTTTTATTCTTTATTTTGAAACCAGGTCTCACTAAGTTGCAGAGGGCCTCACTAGGTAGCTGAGGCTGGCAGTGAACCCGGATCCTCTGGTCTCAGCCTCCCAAATGCTGGGATTACAAGCGTGCACCACCACGCCCGGCCAAGCCCTGTTTTATTTTGAAACAAGGTCTCACTAACTTACTGAGGCTCTTGTTAAATTACTGAGGCTGACCTCTGAGACCCTCCTGTCTCAGTCTCCCAACTGCTACGATTACAGGCATGTGCTACCACCCCCGGCTAATTTTTTTTTTTTTTTTGGAAACAGGATCTTGCTAAGTTGCTGAGGGTCCTGCTAGGTTGTTGCTGAGGGTCTCACTAGGTTGCTGAGATTGTCCTCGAATCTGTAATCCTCCTGCCTCCACCTCCCATTTTCTGTCTTTTAAAATTAAACAATAAATATTAGCCACTCTTTTAGGTGGGTAATGTGTGTTAATCAGTTTTCTATCACTATGACAAATACCTGAGATAACCAATTGCCATGGCCTGGAAGTGTCGCCAAAGAGTCATGTGCCAAGACTTGGTCACCAGCCTGTGCTGCTGTGGGAAAGCAGCAGAACACTTTGCTTTTTGTGTGTGTGTTGGACTGGAGACTGAACCCAGGGGTATTCTACCTCTGAGCTACACCCCTGGCCTGATTTTTTTTTTTTTTTTTTCGGTACTGGGGATTGAACTCAGAGGCATTCTACCTCCGAGCTCTACCCCCAGCCCTATTTTTTTTTTTTTTATTTTGAAACCGGGTCTCACTAAGTTGCGGAGTGCCTCACTAGGTAGCTGAGGCTGGCCGAGAACCCGGATCCTCCGGTCTCAGCCTCCCGAATGCTGGGATTACAAGCGTGCGCCACCACGCCCGGCTCTGGCCTGATTTTTTTTATATCTTATTTGGAAACTGGGTCTCACTAGGTTTTTGAGAACCTCGCTAAGTTACCGGGGCCGGCTTTGAACCTTCCATCCTCTTGTCTCAGCCTCCCAAGTACTGGGATTACAAGTGTGCGCCACCACACCAGGCTAACAATGATGTTTTAATGAATGTAGTTGGTTATAGGATATGGATCCCAAGGAAAGCGAGAGAAAACATTAAAGAAAAAGGCCCAGAATGCAAGTAACACACACCCTCAAATTTTGTCACACCCAGCTTGTGGTTTCCAGCCAAAGTTTTTTTTTTTTCTTTTTTTTTTCAGAACTGGGAATAGAACCCAAGGGTGTTCTACTTTAGAGCAACATGCCCAGTCCTATTTTATTTTTTATTTTGAAACAGAGTCTGACTAAGTTGCTGAAAGTCTTGCTAAATTGTTGAGGCTGGCCTCTAATCTGTAGTCTTCCTGTCTCTGCCTCCCAAACATTGGGATTACAGGCATAAAACCACCATGCCCAACTTCCAGCCAGAGGTATTTATTTATTTTTGTGGTATTGGGGGTTGGACCCAGAGGCATTCTACCTTCGAGCTATACCCCCAGCCCGATTTTATTTCTTATTTAGAAACAGAGTCTAGCTAGGTTGCTGAGAGTCTCATCACTTGCTGAGGCTGTCTTCCAACCTGCGATTCTTCTGTCTCTGCCTCCCAACTACTAGGATTACAGGCGTGCGCCACCACGCCGGGCCCATAGGGTTTAAAAACTAAAGTTTTAATTGTAAATTAATACTATTTTTAAAATGTCCGTGGAAGTTATCGATGGACCAGCCTGTTCTACAAGCTCAGGATCCACTGTGAACAAGAGAAAGATTCTTGCTTCCAGGAGCTCTAACAGGAGAGACACCCGGCAAACAAAATAATTCTAGACGGACGGAACTGGAAAACGTCCGACGTGGAGGGAAGGAGGACCAGGGGGTTGATCCAGTAACTCCCAGGCCCGGACACCAGGACGGCCCCGCCTCTCGGCTCCGCCCCCTCTTTGCATACGCTTCCTGATTGGCCCCCGGCGGCCGGCCCCACCCTGCGGAGCTGGCGGCTGGGGAAGCCGTAGGCCCGCGGAGCGGAGATGCAGCTGGTGCTCGGGGTGTCGCCGGGCGGGCCGGGGGCAGCGCGAGCCGGAGCCGGGCAGGGGGTGCCCGCCGCGACCTCCGCGCGCTCCTAGCACCCGAGACCTGCCCGAGGGCCCGGGCGCTCCCTGCCGCGGTCCCTTGCGCCGTCCCCACCCCTCCACCCTTTGTGCCGCCGCCGCCCGGTGCCCCCGGCTCCGCGGGACCCCGGCCGGGCGGGACCGCGGCGGCGAGCGATCCAGGGCCCGCGTGGGCGCCCGGCCCGCAGCCGATGGCGAGGGGGCGCGGCGCGGGCGGGGGCGCTGCAGCCCGAGTCCTCGACGCGGGAGGCCGGGCCCGCCTCCGCCGCATTGTCCCGGACCCCGCGCCCCGGCCGTGAGCCGCGCCGCGCCGCCGCAGCGCCCGCCCACCGCCGCCCGCGGGGCCATGCGGAGAGCCGCGGGGATGGAGGACTTCGCCGAGGAAGAGGAGCCCTGGTACGACCAGCAGGACCTGGAGCAGGGTGAGCGCGGGGGGAAGGAGGCGGGGTGCGTCCCGAGACCCCTCCATTGTTGGGCTGCAGCACCCCGGGAAGGGCTGGGCTGGACCTAGTGCCCCTGATTCGCGGCAGTGATGCGTTTGGAGAATGTGGACGTGGAGAGAGGGGCGCTGCCCGGGGAAGACCCGGACCGGACGGTTTGGGGAGGGGCTAGCGTGGGGGGCTGCGAAAGTGGGGGGGACGGTCTTCCTATTTCTCTAGCTGACAGGGCATTCATCATCTAGCTCACCCACCTCGTCTTAGAAGCAGCAGCTGCCCAGGTGCCCCTGGTATTGTTCGGGGCCTGGGTACTGGCCAGAAGTCTTGGGAGGGCGGGAGGGAGCTCCCCGCTGTTTTGCTGGGAGGTTACTGTGCGTGTAGCGGAAAGTCATCTCTCCAAATCCAGCGGCACCTGTCCCTACCGGGATTTCTGAACTCAAAGAGTCCCTGAAAGTTTCACCAACTCGCTTCCCCTCTACCCAGGGAGGGGGTTGGCGCAGGGACCGGGACCAGGCCCGGAAGAAGCCGAAAGCAGAGTCTCCTTCAAGAGAGAGGGGTCGCCTAGCCATCCCCTTCCCAGGGCCCCCTCCCATGGGGCTTATGGCTTGGAGGGGGTCGGGTTTGGCAATTCCAGACCGTGTGCCAAATTAAAGCCTGAGCAAAGCGAGGGCCACCTCCACCCCCTCTCATCTGAGAGCACAGAGGGCCACTGGAAGGGGGTTAGGAGCTGATGATGAGGTGGCCGAAGTGACATCACTGGGAGGAGGGGCAGGGCTGCTGGGACAGGAAGGAAGAGGCCTGAGAGGGTCAGGGCCAAGGCCTGCTGGAGTGGCGTCCAGTTCATCCTCTCCTCCGGCAGGGTGCCTCCTCCTTAAGTGGTGAGAGCGGGAGGGGGCAAGGAAAGATGTCCAGGGAGAAGTGACCTTCCCACAGTCACCTGCAGTGTGCCGTGGCGCCCTGGTCACCTCCCTGGGCCCAGAGCCTCTCCAGGACCTAGGGACTTTGTTTCCTGTTCCTGACCCACTTCCCCTCACAGCCAAGACTCACGGGCACATGAAGCGCTATCCCTGTGCTAGTGACTGACAGACAGGGGCCAGTCAGAGCCTCAGGAGACCCATGCAGGGTGGAGGGTGCTGGGCTAGACCCTGCGGGGCTCTGGACTCCAGGCCCAGCCTCCCTGCAGGGAGGTGCCCCACGCTGGCTGGGACAACCCCCTCCCCCATCCTGTGCACTATCCCAAAACTTCTCCATTCTACAAACACCTAGGGGCCAGACACCGTCCTGGGGCATAATCACAGCCCTGACCCTCTAGCTATACTTGTTTATAAGCAAGTGTCGGTGGTACAGCATTATGGGATGGTTTCCTTGGAAGGAAAGATTGGAAGCCAGGTGTGGCAGTGCACTCCTGTAATCCCAGTACTTGGGATGCTGAGACATGAGAGGATCACAGGTTCCAGGCTAGCCTCAGCAATTTAGTGAGACCTTCAGCAACTGAACGAGGCCCTGTTTCAAAATAAAATATCAGCCAGGTGTGGTGGCGCATGCTTGTAATACCAGTACTTTGGAGGCTGAGACAGGAGGATCATAGGTTTTCGGCCAGCCTCAGCTACTTTGTGAGGCCCTTGGCAACTTAGTGAGATCCTGTTTCAAAATAAAGAATAAAATAGGGCTGAGGGTGTAGCCCAGAGGTAGAGTGCCCCTGGGTTCAATCTCCAGTACCACAAAAATAAATAAAATAAAATATCAAATAAGGCTGGGGGTGTAGCTCAGAGGTAGAATGTCCCTGGGTTTACTACCCAGTACCAACAAAAATAAATAAAGAGGAAGAGAAGGGAAAGGAGGAGGAGAAGGAGGAGGAGGAGGAGGAGGAGGAGGAGGAGGAGGAAGAGGAAAGACTGGAAGCTAAGTTCTGGGGAAGATGGCTTCCTGGGAAGCAAATGATAATACTGTTGCAGTCTCATTTAGATATGCACCCTAACCAAGCTTTGGCACCATGCCCGGCCCAGATGTGGGGAGCAGGAGCCAGGGAGTAGGAGTGGGAGATGTTCAACTTCTGGAGAGGGAGAGCTATTGAGATTCCCGCAGGGATGAGCAGCTCTGCTCTGGGGCCGGGCAGGGAAGGGCCCTGCAGGCCTCCACTCCTCTCCCTGCCAATCTGTAGCAGTGGTGGCCCCCGTGTAGCCCCAGTGGATAAGGGGGTTAGGGGGTTAGGAGCAGCAATGAGACAGTCTCAGAAGAAACTGGAACTTTCCACCAAAAACCAGATGTCTGCTTGCCATGGGTCAGGTGCCGTGCTGAGCCTGGGTTCATAGTCTCGGCTCTCAGGAGACCCTACATTCCACCCGAGGAGACAGAAATAGGGTCAAGCTAACAACTGCATTACGGTGTGAGGGGTGCTGCCGCCTCCTCAGCCCAGAGACCATGAGAGCAGAGACTCAGAAAGGTTCGTGCCCCGGCTCCTTCCAGCTGGAGAGTGGAGAAAGGGTGACAGAGATGTTCCAGGGCAAGCTATGCTTGTAGCAACACGTGGAGTCACGTCGAGACTGCTGCGGGGACTGAGGCACCAGCCCCCTCTGCCCTGGGCCAGGCCGTGGGCAGCTGCACTGGAGGTCAGGGCCTGTTTCGTCCCCCTTTTCCTATACTCATTCCCCAAATTATCTTCTGCCCAGCTCTTCACTGGTGGCCTCTTGGTGGCCGAGGGAGTGGTTTTCTTACCCAGCCGTCTTGACCACCTCCGTGCCTGCTTTCCTGTGCCCTAGGGCATGGGCTCCAACCTCTCTTTGCAGAATCCTGTCCACAGAGATCCTGTTTGGCTTTTATTTTTATTGCTTTATGTTGGGGATTAAACCTAGGGGCATTCTATCTCTGAACTATACCCCCACCCCCAGCCCTTTTTTTTTTTTTTTTTTTTGGTTAATTTTGAAACAGGGCCTCCCTAAGTTGCTGAGGGTCTCACTAAGTTGCTGAGGCTGGCCTCAAACCTGTGATCCTCCTGTCTCAGCCTCCCAAGTACAGGGATTACTCCTGATCGGCTTTGATGCTGCTCTGTCCCCGTGAAAGGAGGTGGTTGGGACAGGTCCTGGATTCACTGTGTTCCCTCTGCCCACTGCCAGGCGTACCTGTAAAAATAGAAAAAGCCATTAATTATTAAGCACCAGCTCCCTTTCTGCCCATCTCCCTCCCCCATCTCCCTCCCCCACCTCGGGCCCAGGATGGTAGGCCCTGAGGACACCTCTGTCCAGGCTGGGAGATGGCTGCTGAGTCACAGATTTGAAGTCCCAGGCGTCTGCCCTCTCCTCCCATTTTGCCTGACCTTGAGTCCTCAGCCCCTCTGACTTGATAAACAAGAGGAGGGCTAGGGAAGGGACATCCTTCCTCCACCCTGCCGACCCCAATTCTCACCTGACCCCGAGTTCTTGGCATTTGTGTCGTGGGGGCTGTGAGCAGGACCCCCCAGCCCTCGCAGGCTAGACCTGGTGTCCACCTTGACACACGCCCTTTACCTTCCTCTCCTCTGCGCCCATTCCCGGCCCCTTCTCCACCTCTCTGTTCTGGAGTCCGTGGAGCCCCATCCTGACCCCAGCCAGGAGGGGCAGTGGGATTTCCAGATTTCTTTTCAAAGACATCCCCTGGGTCTGCCAGCCATTCCCTGTCAGGCCTGTGGGGCATTCTGTCATATAAAACCACTAAAGCCCCCTGGAGGAGACCCCAGAAACCCTGCCTCAGTCTGGACTCGGTACCTTCCTTCCCCAGCCCGATCCTGTGTGGCCCATCGATGGGGCTGGGGTGGGCTGTTTGTCCCTCTGCGCCACATCCTGCTTCGCCAGCTCCCACGCTCTCCTGAGCCTCAACAAACTAGTGTCCTCCCTGAGCTCTTGGCTGTGCCCAGTCCCCTGCTCTGCAGCTTCTAGACTCGTCCTGTGGTCCTCTCCTGGCAGCTCCCACCAGCTGAGCTTGCACTATGATCCAGTTTCCCTGAATCAGCCTGAGATTCTCTTCCTCCCCATCCCTGAATCACTAGGTGGCCCAGGTCCTGTCCGCTGCCTTCCCTGGACGATCTGCCCGCGCCCACCCCAGGTCACGGTGTTGTAGACGCCTGCGGGTGGGGCGGCGGGGGCATCCTGCCGCTCAAGGCTCACTGGGAAGGAGGGGCCTTTTGTGGCTTGTGTATTGGCCTCGCCCCACTGCTGCTCTGACACTTGGCCTTGGACTCGGGTGAAGCTGCAGGGGCTCCATGCAGGCCACCCATGCACCGTGTGGCACCCGCAGCAATGGTCACCTGACAGTTCCAAGAGGGGAACGTTCAGGAGGGCGGCCTGCTGTTCTGTTCTGTTCTTTTTCTTTTCTTTCTGATACTAGGGATTGAACCCAGGGGTATTCTGCCTGTGAACTATACCCCCAGCCCTATTTAATTTAATTTTTTTTTTTATGGTACTGAACCCAGGATTGAACCCAAGGGCTTCTACAGAGTCCGATTTTTATGGATTTAACCCAGGGGCATTCTACAGAGTCCTATTTTTTATTCTTTATTTTGAAACAGGATCTCACTAAGTTGCAGAGGGCCTCACTAAGTAGCTGACGCTGGCTGCAAACCCAGATTCTCCTGTCTCAGCCTCCAAAGTACTGGGATTACAAGCGTGTGCCACCACACCCAGCTTATTTATTTATTTATTTATTTATTTATTTATTTATTTATTTATTTTGCAGTACTGGGGATGGAACACCCAGGGGCATTCTACCTTTGAGCTACACCCCCAGCCCTAATTTTTATTCTTTATTTTGAAACAGGGTCTCACTAAGTTGCAGAGGGCCTCACTAAGGAGCTGAGGCTGACTGTGAACCCCTATCCTCCAGTCTCAGCCTCCCAAGTACTGGGATTACAAGCATGTGCCACCACGCCTGGCTTATTTTTTTATTTTAAAGCAGGGTCTCACTATTTTTTATTTTGAAACAGTTGCGGAGGACCTCGTTTAATTGCTAAGGCTGGCTTCAAACCTGCCATCCTCTGGTCTCAGCCTCCCAAGTGCTGGGATTACAGGCGTGCGCCACCACACCCGGCTACTAGGTTTTTTAGGTTAAGTAAGTAATTCTTCTTGGCACTCCATCAGCAAGTTAATGGCTCAGGGCTAAGGGTTCTTATCTATGATTTATGTAAGTTAGCTCTTTTCTTTGGGAAAGCTGCTTTTGTATTTCCAGGCTGCGTGGTTGCCACCTGGCTCTAGGGTAGCAGCTGTGCCTGCTTTCCAGGTGACGGGCACACGGGCCTCCCCTGGCTTAGGTCAGGGTATAGGACCCTGCGATCCTCTTGAAGCCAGTTGCAGGTTTGTCCCTGATGGGGAGGCGACTTGGCCTTCTGTCCAGGCCCATGGCTGATCAAACCACTCTCACTTTCTCAAAGTCTGGTTTTGTTTTTGTTTCTTTTTGTTTTGTTTTGCGGTACTAGGGATTGAACTCAGGGGCATTCTACCTCTGAGCTATACCCCCAGCCCTATTTTTTATTCTTTATTTTGAAACAGGGTCTCACTAAGTTTCGGAGGGTCTCACTAGGTAGCTGAGGCTGGCCGAGAACCCTGATCCTCCAGTCAGCCTCCCAAATGCTGGGATTACAAGCGTGCACCACCACACCTGGCTTGTTTTTGTTTCTTTGTACTGGGAATTGAACCCAGGAGCATTCTACCTCCAAGCTACATACACCCCCAGCCCTTATTTATTTATTTATTTATTTGTTTATTACGGTTCTGAGGATTGAACCCAGGGGCATTCTACCTCCAAGCTATACTCCTCCCACCCCTATTTTTTATTC